>CM071870.1:5925065-5941013 GCA_036759665.1 Gynandropsis gynandra
TTTCCAGCACCCTCCTCCTTTCAATGTTAACAGATTCTCGCCTAATTATAGCCTCCTCCTCCAGCCTCTCGATATCCTCCCCTCTCGATAAACCGTCGCCGCTCTCCTCCTGTCTGCTATTGATACACAAGGTCTTTAAAGCGGTTCCCCAGTGCCCATATGCCCTTTTTTGTAGGTCCAGCGCAGTCCGATGTGTGGGACACATCTGTTCCTTGTAAGACCTCAGATGAACAGCGCGGTCCGATGTGTGGGACACATCTGTTCATTCGATTGCTCGAGAAGAGGAGTCTGAAGCGAGCTCCTTTCGGTTGAGAACAAGTCCATAGTTTTTTGCATCGCGGGTACCCGCGGGTTTCAAAAGTTTTGACGGGTTTTTGCGGGTACCCGAACAGCGGGTATCCGCATCCTGTGGGTACGAGTACGGGTACTAAAACCAGTTACCCGTGCGGGACGGGTTCGGGTGCGGGTAGCGAGAATCTCGCGGGTACCCGCGGGTGCCCACCCCTAGCTGTCCGTTTCCCGCCAAATCGTTTCCCACTAGTTTGCAACGGATATCCGTTGGCATATTTAACGGCCTTCCGTTGGAAACCATTTCCCGCCAAATCTTTACCGCCAGTTTGCAACGGCTATCCGTTGCAGTCTCCCCCCACATGGCAACGGATATCCGTTGCAAAAAATGATTTTTCCCGCCTAATTTTGCAACGGACAGCCGTTGTCTTCCAACAGCTTTCCGTTGAAGTTTTGTAACGGTGATCCGTCATAACAATTGCTAACGGGCGTCCATTACATAATTTCCAACGGCTAAATTCGTTGCTGTCCGTTACAAATTTGTAACGGATATTTTTCGTTGACACGCCGTCACGAATTGCAACGGATCGGCATTTGCAACGAACATTTCACAACGGAACGGAATCCGTTGGTGTCCGTTGGAAACGGCTGTTTCCAACGGAATTTTGGCGCTTTCCAACGGATATGTCCGTTGGAAAGCTGCTGTTTTTTTTGTAGTGATGGTTACCTTGAGATTTTCTATTAAGACAACAAAACCCACATGATCGGAAAAAGAAAATGACAATTTGAATCAACAACGGATGAGAAAAAAAACGTAAATACAATGAAGCAAACGTCCTAAAAACATAAGTTTTAATGTTATTACCATTTGAATAAGTGAAAAGATAAGAGATGATGATCATTCTCTACTTTCCTTTAAATCTTTTAGCTCCTCTATCCTGATTTTCCACCTAACAACTCCTAGAACTGTTTTGATTGGGAACCTTCCTTTTGTAGTTTGGTCAGAATGTTAGGCTGCAAGATCTCAACTTTGCATCAATGCAAGATCCAAACGTGAATATCAAATACAAAAAAAAACTTAATCTCACCTTAATCAGATCCTTCTTACTTGTCCTAAGATCATCAACAGCTTGCTCTGGGATCTTGAGATCGTCGACGACAATCCAGAAGTGCAGCTCGGTGATTCGTATCCTTCCTTGTCCTTAGATCATAGACAAAAATCGAGGAGTGCAGCTCGGTTTGCTCTGGGATCCTAAGATCAGTGACGACAATCGAGGAGTCCAACTCGATGATTCGTCTCATTCCTTGTCCTGAGATCATCGACGTCAATTGATGAATGCAACTCGATTTGCTGTGGGGTCTTAAGATCGACGATGACAATCGAGGAGTGCAGCTCAGTTCTCTCGTCTTCTGAGACTATCGACAACAATCAATGGCTTGCTAAGGAGATGAGTGGTCCAAAAAGGCGTGTGACCTTTGTGTTAGGATGACGATTCAATTCTATCGCTTAGGTAATCCATACAATTCTATCGATTAATTATATCCATACAATTAAATACGTTTGGTAAAAAACAAATTCCAAAGTTTATTTTTTTAAAATGAGTTATATTTTCAATACAATGTTACAAATTGAGAGTTCAATAAAAAACTTGTATTATATATATATATATATTATATTATATTATTATTATTATTATTATTATTATTATTATTATTATTGGTGATCAACCATAACAAAGTTTAGAAATTTAAACATAATAAAATTCAGTCAAACCAAATGTTAAAATTATATGCAAATTAAAACATTAAAATAATTAAGTAAATTTGATTTCGTATTTTCTAGCATTATATTATATTAGCATATTTGGTTGTTTGTTATTTTACATGTTAGCATTACACAAAACGTAATGGTATTTCTTCTTTTATGTACATATTAAATATACAATATAAATTTTTAACCAGAACTTATAGTACATCATAAAATTTTTAAAAAATGATAACAAATTTAAAATAAATTAATATACAAACCCTAATGAAAATATCCAATCTATTAAAATTGGGTTTACAAAATATTTTTTTAGTTAATGTAATGCATCAATCTCTACCAATAAAATTCTGTATGGTTAATCCATATACACACAAATAATATACTAGATTCTCGAATCACCGTTATAAAAAACATAAGGGAATATATCATAAAAAATATCCAATTATTTTATTTTAGTCTATAAAACATGAATTATTACATTCAATCTAAAAAATTCCAAACTTATTTTTTGGTCTTAAAAACACTAACTTTAAGAATATACTGCAGAAAATATCAGACTTTTAACTTTTACCTATAAAACACAAATTATTACTTTTAACCTAAAAAATTTGAAATTTTTAAGTTTTGTCTAAAAATCACAAACTTATCAAATGAATCATATCCATACACAAACACTAACTCTTGGTAAAGTTCCTTTAATGTTTACGATGTATAATTAATTTTCAACAGAGTTTCAACCGGTTTCAAAATAAAATCCGAATTTCACCCGATTTCAGTAAGAATTTCAATCTGATTTCAACCAGAAATCCAAATTCAACCCAAAACAATATGAATTTCAACATAATTTTAATCGAAAATTCAAATTCCACCCAATTTTAGAAAGAATTTCAGTCCAATTTCAATTTTAGTAAGAAATCCAAATTCGAACCAATTTCAACCAGAAATTCGAATTCAACCCAATTTTAACCTGATTTCTACCGAAAATCAGAATTTCACCCAAATTTAACAAGAATTTCAACCCAATTTCAACCCAAAATATGAATTCAATCCAATTTTAACCGAAATTCAAATTCCACCAAATTTTAGTAAGTATTTCAATAACATTTCAACCCGAAAATAAAATCCGAATTTGAAATTAGGTTAATTCAAATTTCGTGTTGAAATTGATTCGAATTTGGATTTTTTTGTTGAAATGTTTACTAAGATTGGATGAAATTAGGATATTTAGTTGAAATTAGCTTGAAATTGGATTTTGAGTTGAAATTGGGTTGAAATTTGGATTTTCGGTTGCAATCGGTTTGAAATTGAGTTCAATTCAAATTTTGAATTTAAATTTGTTCAAATTTGGATTTTTTAATTCGGATGGATTTACCAAGAGTTGGTTTTTGTGTGTGAATATGATTAATTTGATAATTTTGTGTTATTTTATACAACATTTAAAAATTCCAAGAGTTAAAATATGATTTAGTATTTGTGTATGAATATGATTAATTTGATAAATTTGTATTTTTAGACAAAATTTTAAAATTAAAAATTTTTAGGTTTAAAGTAATAATTTGTGTTTATAGGTAAAAAATTAAAAATTTTGGTATTTTCTATATTATATTCTTAAAATTAATGTTTTTAAGACAAAAAATAAATTTGAGGTTTTTTTTAAGTTGGAGATAATAATTCATATTTTATAGATTAAAATAATATAGTTTTATATTTTTTTATGATATATTCCCGAATAATAATAATAATAATAATAATAATAATAATAATAATAATAATAATAATAATAATAATAATAATAATAATAATAATAATAATAATAATAATAATAATAATAATAATAATAATAATAATAATAATAATAATAATAATAATAATAATAATAATAATAATAATAATAATAATAATAATAATAATAATAATGTAGGCGTGAAATGTCGAAAATCCGACCAACATTTAATCCCCTTAGGAGAGAAACAAGAGATAGAGCAAAGGAAACTACCAAAAGCCGAGCCGGTCCAACCGGTTTCCCAATCTCTTTCAATGCATTAAATGATTTTCACAAGGAAGAGCATGTTGTTTGTCTACATCGCGGTCCATCATCTTATCTGTGAACGCGCATTCTTCGCCGTTCGATCAGCTGTCTATTTCACGCGCTTTGTGGCGCGTGCACTGACTTGCCACAGTAGTATGTCGTCTCGTCTCTACGAAAATCACGAAGACCCTTATTTGACCCCAGCTTTGGAAAACGGCGTGTACAAACGGCGGCGGCCTTGTCGCCGTCTAATCATACGTACGTTTTCTCTCCCTTACTACTTTTATCTTCCTAACGCCGTTTCGTTGCCGTTTACTCTCTCTGTCTATGTCTCTCTCCTTCTGCTAAAAAAAGTAAATATTTGGACCTCTCGTCAATTAAGTGTTGGAGATGTCTAATTGCAGAGACTAGGTTTAAACATTGGTATTAACAGTTAAATAACTTATTTAACGTATTATTGATCCGTTGATGGAACTGGCAGAGATATGCATGTACGTACATATCTATATATGTATAAATGTGTGTTTATATATATATATATGCTCTGACATATTTGTCGTTCCTCTATTACTACAGTTTCTCTCTCATGGCGTCGGGGGCTCAGTCTCTAGTTATATAGACTGTACTATTATATCACTGTCCATATCTCTCTCTCTTCTTTAACATCTCTGTTCTGCCTTCCTTGCAGTTCACGCTAATCGCCTGTGTCGGTCTCATTACCTCTCTCTCTCTATCTCCGCAACAATGGCTGACGACTCTGATCTTAGTTGCTTCTTGAAATTTCCTCAAAACTAGAAACTTGAAAAGAATCTCGGTCGTTTCTTTTATTTTACGGATCTCCTTGTGTTCTTCGTGGGTGGGTAAAGAAGAAAACGAAAAAAGAAAATGAAGGCGAAGATGGAGGGCTGGGTTTTATGCCTGGCAATGGTGATCTTTGTTCTTATTGGTGTTGCTTCTTCATTGAACGACGAAGGTGGCAACTTTTCGCAGACCCTTTTGGTTCCTTGTGTTTTTTCGACTTTATCCTCTTAATCCTCCCGTTTCGTTGTTCCTTCTAGCGAGTTATTACGGATTATGTTCTGGGTCTTGGTGGGGAGAAGTTAGGTTTTTAAAAAGTTGTCTTTTATCTCAAGCGAGAACGAATGCTGTAAAACATTTTTCGAAACCTTGTTTCGTTCTTTCCACTGCAATGTAGGGCTAAAGCGGTTCTTCTGCAAAACCTCGTGTAATTTTGCAGAAGATGAAGAGGAATCGTCTGTGTTCCTCGGCACTCATTTCGTTAACGAGAAAATCGAATTTCAGGGTTTTGTTGGGAAGCTCTTTATGGTTTCTGACAAAGTAAAACCGAGTTGCTTTCTCACTAATTGCATGGTTTCCGTGAAATTCAAACCTTCCATGGCCACTAATCTCTTGGGTTCTTCTCATAAAATGCAATTTAAATTAACATTTCTCGACTTCTTAGTTCTGGAGCTCTGGTTTGGTTCTTAGTGAAATACTAAATATATAATATTTATTTAGTATTTGACTATGTTTAATATTTTAAAAACTTTTTTCATTGATCTCTCGACTTCTTTTATTATAAAAATCTCTCCGTTTTGTTTTTTTATGCTCAGGAAAAGCGTTGATGGCGATTAAAGCTTCATTCAGCAACGTGGCGAATGTGCTTCTTGACTGGGATGATGTTCACAACAACGACTTCTGTTCATGGCGAGGTGTCTTCTGCGATAACATAAGCCTCTCTGTTGTCTCCTTGTAAGAATCTCTGTCAGTTTTAATGGCGATAACATTACCATCCCTTATATGCGTCGTTTTATAATGTTTTCGTTATGGGTTTGCTGAAAGGAATCTGTCAAATCTGAATCTGGGAGGAGAGATTTCACCAGCTGTTGGAGATTTGAGGAATTTGAAATCTATGTTCGTACTTTTCTTTCTTCTTAAATATCACATGTTCATGAATCAGCATGGCAATGGCAGATAGTGTATTTGGCTCTCTTACTAATGGAAAATGGTCTTAAACAAATTGCAGAGATTTTCAAGGGAATAAAGTAGGTGGTCAAATCCCAGATGAGATTGGGAATTGTGCTTCTCTTGTTTATCTGTAATCTCCTTTCTCCCTTTCAAAAACAAAACATCTTTTTGTTTAGAGTTTGTGTTCAAGTTCTTGAGACATTACATACATGTTTTGTGTTTATATATTTATGTATCTAAGTATATTTCTTTCTTGTCCAGGGATTTCTCTAATAATCTCTTGTTTGGTGACATACCATTTTCAATCTCTAAACTCAAGCAGCTGGAGTTTCTGTATGTTTTTCTCTAATTCACAGTTTAATATGCAGATTTAAAGATGTATATGTAATCCTCACAAATATGAAATTTCCAGGAATTTGAAGAACAATCAGCTGACTGGTCCAATACCAGCAACCCTAACCCAGATACCTAACCTTAAGACACTGTGAGTATGATTCTGGTCAAATCTTTATAATCAAACGTATACATTGTAATTGTCTTATGTCTTAAATCTGCAGCGACCTTGCGAGAAACCAGCTAACTGGAGAGATACCGAGGTTACTTTACTGGAATGAAGTTTTGCAGTATCTGTAAGTTAATTGAGTTACCTCCACCAAATAATGAGATTAAGATCTTATGAAAGAATGCATTTTTCATGCTTCGATTTGCAGCGGTTTACGTGGGAATTTACTGACGGGCACATTGTCTGCTGATATGTGTCAGCTAACTGGTTTGTGGTACTTGTAAGTGGCCTTATATTCAAAGCTTTCGCCCTTTGATCCATTAATCCTCGATGACTTTGATGATCCATTTATTGGTTTGTGTTTATTAGTGATGTGAGAGGCAATAACCTAAGTGGAACAATCCCAGAGAGCATTGGGAATTGCACAAGCTTTGAGATACTGTCTGTACATTCTTCTCCTTATGTAAACAACCACAGTTTCTCAGTTTAGTTCTTGCCTGGATTTACGTCCTTCCTTCGTTTTCAGGGATATATCTTATAATCAGATAAGTGGAGAGATTCCTTACAACATTGGATTTCTTCAAGTTGCTACTTTGTAAGTGTCTGTTGTTGAATTCTTAGTTCCTGTAACTTTGGAGTTAAATCTCACTTAGTTTCCTCGCAGGTCACTTCAGGGCAACAGATTAACTGGCCAAATTCCTCAAGTCATTGGTCTTATGCAAGCCCTTGCTGTTTTGTAAGTGTTTTTTTTACTGTTTTCTCTTCTTCAATATTTCTGTTATGTATCGATTTCATGAGAATATTATCCGATTTTCAGGGATTTAAGTGATAATGAATTAGTCGGGCCAATTCCTCCGATACTTGGAAATCTCTCATACACTGGAAAATTGTGAGTCTCCATGCACTTACCATATGCTTCATATGATCAGATCTTGGAATTTATGGACATTTAATACTTTTGTTGTTGCTTTTTAGGTACCTCCATGGCAACAAGCTCGCTGGACGTATCCCACCCGAGCTTGGCAATATGTCACGGCTCAGCTATTTGTAAGATTCGGCATCTAATTCCTCATATGCTTCATATGATCAGATCTTGGAATTTATGGACATTTAATACTTTTGTTGTTGCTTTTTAGGTACCTCCATGGCAACAAGCTCGCTGGACATATCCCACCCGAGCTTGGCAATATGTCACGGCTCAGCTATTTGTAAGATTCGGCATCTAATTCCAAATCTGTATTTGTATAATTTGCTTCCATTTATTCTTATCTATTTTTGGTTCCTTTGTAGGCAATTGAATGATAATGAACTGGTGGGAACTATCCCGCCTGAGCTTGGAAAGCTTGAACAACTGTTTGAACTGTTAGTGCTTCCGTTCTTTCGCATGATCTCTATTTAAATCTTCACTTTGTTAAACTGTTTGATGTTTTCATTTTTTGTCTGAAGGAATCTTGCCAACAATCATCTCGTTGGACCTATTCCGTATAACATTAGTTCATGTGTAGCCTTGAATCAGTTGTAAGATACAATATAAACTCTTCTTGTTTAACCTTTTTTTCGGATCTGTAACAAAGCTTATTGTGCTTTTGTTGCATCTATATTAGCAATGTTCATGGAAACCTTCTCAGCGGATCTATACCATTGGGATTTCGTAATATCGGTAGCTTGACGTATTTGTAAGTTAAAATGCTTATGTTTTTGTAGATTTTTCTTTTTTCTTCTAACTTTCCCTAACTGACTTTATCTTGATCTATGCCTTTCCGTCATCCAGGAATCTCTCGGCCAACAATTTCAAGGGAAAAATACCCACTGAGCTCGGCCATATTATCAATCTTGATACATTGTAATGTTATTCAGATGCACTACTTATAATAGCAGTGGCATATCGGCCAACAATTTCAAGGGAAAAATACCCACTGAGCTCGGACATATTATCAATCTTGATACATTGTAATGTTATTCAGATGCACTACTTATAATAGCAGTGGCATTTAGTGTTGTCTTTAGACCAATAAGTATGCATATGTCATTTTCAGGGACCTCTCTGGCAATAATTTCTCAGGGACTTTACCCTCAACTCTCGGCGATCTTGAGCACCTTCTCATATTGTAAGTCTCCAACAATCGTCTATACTTATACTTCTCATATACGTATACTTGTAAGTTGATTTGAAATTTGTTTAATTGACAGAAATCTAAGCGGCAATCGTCTAAATGGGCCGTTGCCTACTGACTTTGGGAATCTCCGAAGCATTCAAGTAATGTAAGTTAGTTATCAAACTGCTTCCATTTGTTTATAATCAAACCTGTCTCTTTCATTGACTTTTCTGCTTCGACCGCAGCGATGTGTCATTCAACATACTCTCCGGGGTTATTCCTGTTGAACTCGGCCAGTTGCAGAACATCGTTTCCTTGTAAGTTCACTCGGTTTTTACTCTTCGAATCTCACTGTAACTAAGGCATTATCATGTTGGAAATGGTTTTCAGAATATTGAATAACAACAAGTTTCATGGGAAAATACCAGATCAATTGACAAATTGCTTCAGTCTCATCAATCTGTAAGTTCTTTATGCCGTAGATATTAATACATACAACGTTTCCGAATCTGATCTTCTTCTTCTTCTTCTATATTTTACTTTAGGAATGTCTCCTTCAACAATTTGTCAGGAGTAATCCCACCAATGAACAACTTTTCACGTTTCGCTCCTGCAAGGTACAAGCTTTGCAAGATTACCTCTTTAATTCTAAATCTAAATCATGCTTAACCCTATTCTCATCTGATATAGCTTCATTGGGAATCCATATCTATGTGGAAATTGGGTCGGTTCTATTTGTGGCCCTACATTTCCTAAGTTTCGAGGTACCTATAAACTTCAATTATCCTCAAGAACTATCTCATCATCAATCAATAAATTGTCTTAATCCCTTGTTGGTTTTTATGTGTTAGTCGCCAATGCTGCTATCGTTTGCATGGTTCTTGGCTTCATCACACTCCTATGCATGATCATCATTGCGGTTTACAAATCAAAGCAGCATAAAGAAAGGCCGAAAGATTCTTCGAAACCAGTAGACGGTACTTTCTTTTATCCCTTCTTCTGTTCATCGAAAATCTCAACATGTTAAATGCTTTTTTTTAATCATCAGGTGCTCCAAAGCTTGTAGTTCTCCACATGGATATGGCCATTCATACATTTGATGATATAATGAGTGTGACTGAGAACCTGAGTGAGAAGTATATCATTGGGTATGGTGCTTCGAGCACTGTTTACAAATGCACTTTGAAAAATTCCCGTCCTATTGCCATCAAACGACTCTACAAACAGTACCCCCACAACGTTCATGAATTTGAGACTGAGCTTGAGACCATTGGGAGTATTAGGCATAGAAATATCGTCAGCTTGCATGGTTATGCCTTGTCCCCCTTTGGCAACCTCCTTTTCTATGACTACATGGAGAATGGCTCTCTTTGGGATCTTCTTCATGGTGAGCCAACTCTCCTTATGGATCTTCTTCAAAATTGTTATTTACATACAGAAATGGTGATGGGTTTTGGTTGTTTAAAGCAGGGCCGTCAAAGAAAGTGAAGCTTGACTGGGAGACGCGGCTGAAGATTGCGGTTGGAGCTGCGCAAGGACTTGCATATCTTCACCATGATTGTACCCCTCGAATCATCCATCGGGATATCAAGTCATCAAACATTCTTCTGGACGACAACTTTGAAGCGCATTTATCTGATTTCGGTATTGCAAAATGCATACCAACCACCAAAACTCATGCTTCAACCTATGTTCTTGGAACCATTGGTTATATTGACCCTGACTATGCTCGCACCTCACGTCTCACTGAGAAATCCGATATCTACAGCTTTGGTATCGTTCTTCTTGAGCTTCTTACTGGAAAGAAAGCTGTGGATAATGAATCCAACCTGCATCAACTGGTACGTTTCCTTCAAACCCTAATCTCCATTTGTTGATTTTGTGGATTGGTTTTCGATTATATGTCGGCTGTTATTGCAGATATTGTCAAAGGCGGACGATAACACAGTGATGGAGGCAGTTGATCAGGAGGTTTCTGTGACGTGCATGGATCAAGGACACATCAGAAAAGCATTTCAGTTGGCTCTCTTATGCACAAAACGAAACCCTTCAGAGAGACCCACCATGCACGAGGTTTCTAGGGTTCTGCTCTCTCTCCTCCCATCTATGGCGTTAAAGAAGCCTTCTCCTGTGGACTACGCACAGTTTGTCATAGAGAAAAAACAACACGGCGTTCGTCAGCAGTTGGAAGAACGACAAGAAGTTATCAGAGTGCGGGCGACAGAAGAAGCTCCACAGTGGGTGGTTCAGTTCCGAGATGTGATATCCAAAAGCAGTGTCTGAGGATGTGATGAAGAAGTGACCCTCGATTTTGTAGGTTTCTTGCGTCCCAAGGAATCGGTACGATGTAGTTTAAAGTTGTAATGAAAAGGGGGGTGGGAATGTATGGAAGGTTATTTAAGACAAGAAGAAGATATAGTTGAAAAGGTTAGGCAAGTTAATGTTGGTTTTCCCGAGGACAGGTTCACGAGTTCGTTATTGTTATTGGTCCCCTCTTTAATGCTCTCTCTCTCTCTTCTATTATATTATATTTGTGTATATATGTATGTATCTCTCTTCTATTATTTTTGTGTCTATATATGTATGTATCTCTCTTCTATTATATTTGTGTATATATATGTATGTATCTTTCTTCTATTACATTTGTGTGTGTATGTATGTATGTTTATGCCCTACTGTGTACGTGTAATCATGCAATACATGTCTTGAAACGCAACACCATCTGTATCCAAAGCAAAACAAAATAAAAGTACCCTTTTATTATATCCGCTCAATAATTTAGTTAAGATCAATTCATAATAAAATTACAAAATATCATTATTTTGTCCATCATTTTGTATTAATAATCCTATATACAATAAATGTTGTTAGGATTGAATGAAATATATAAAAATACAAAAAAGTCAATTAAAGAACAATTAATTTTAAATTAAAAAATCTATAAACTTCTTGGATATCCTCCGTTAAATAATAGAATTAGAGGGCCAAAATTGAGTAGAAAAGAAAGTGAGGGGGTCAGATGGCAAAAGAAACCCGAAACATGCGCTCTCCAACGGTCGCATTGGCCTCCATGAGTCTTGCTCTCTCTCCTCCTTCAGGTTTCTACCCTTTAGGAAATGAAAAAATAATCTACCTAAAATTTCCAGGAAAACAACACCCATTTGCTAAATCCAGGTAAATCTTGTTTGTTTCCCGGGAAATTTTAGGTTACTGATTTCGGAAATTACAACGAGTATTGCCCTGATTTGTTGTTTTTTCCCAAATTCATCTCATGAAAAATGATTATCTTTTTGTTAATGTGATATCGGCTTGAAAACCTGTGAAAATCTTCCCTCATTGGATTGTAAGAAACATAAAAAAATAGGAAAAACGTGTCGATGTACAGTTTTCAATCTACGGGGTTGTGAAGATGAAGAAGGAGTATGTTATGGAGGAAAACATCTTGGAACAAGTTACAAGAGTTGTGTCGGATTCGAACAACGCAGAAGCTGAATGCCTAGACCTAGAACGAACATGCATATGGGTTTTACCAATACCTAATGATGTTTTGCCGTAGAACAAAAGTTAGTTCACTTGAACAATGATTTCACTATGTTTTTGGTTTCTTTCTTAGCTTCTTGTCAGAAGAAAAGGAGTTCCAAGAATGTCTTTATCTCAAAATTCCCCTGTTCTTCAAATTGAAATGTCTTGTTCATCACTGTGGAACGATCTTCAGGTTGTTGCTTCTGCTTCAAGAAAGTGGTTCCCAGAGTGATAAATGAAGATCTTGAATTGCTTCTCCTGACATCTTTTGGCTTCTGATGCAGATGATATGGGACGAAGTGGGGGAAACAGAAGTGGTGAGGGAGAAGACGCTTCTTGAGATTGAAAATGAATGCAGAGAAGTGTACAAAAGGAGAATCGATGGGGCCAAGGAAGAAAAGACTCGGCTAAGATACGCCATTGCTGATTCTGAAGCCCAACTGATGGCTCTATGTTCTGTAATGGGGGAGTCACCCATGATGTACGGTAAACATGTAAGACGACGAAGCTTCCCATCTTGTAGGAATTTTTGCAGCCATTTGATGTGTTCAATACTTGTTAGAACAAGAGAGATGATGGAGTCTGTGCTCGTGGTCTTATTGTTTCAGTCTGATCAAAATGGAAGAAGCTTAAAGGAAGAGCTGGGAATGATTTTTCAGCAAATTGAAGATATGCAGAAGAGGGAGACAGAGAGGAAGAATCAGTTCATCCAAGTCCTTCATGACATACAATGCGTAACAGCTGAAATTAATGGTACATTGGAACCTATTTCATCTGATCTAGTCGTTGATGAATCAGATTTGTCCCTTAGGAAGCTCGAAAAGCTACACAGACAGCTCTATACACTTGAGGAGCAGAAGGTTCTTCTAGACATCCGAAAACCTTTATGGAACAAGTATTCAGTTTCATTTCTTGATTGAAGGTTGGTGTTTTTGTCCACAGAGAAACAGGGTGAGACAGATTCAGGATCATCTAAGAACCCTAGAATCCCTCTGTTTGGTTCTTGGCCTGGATTTCAGACAAACTGCCATCCAGATGCACCCAAGTCTAGTAGAGTCTGACGGGTCAAGGAGTATAACGGATGAAACACTTGACCAGATCGCTTCCTCGGTACAACAATTGCATGAGACAAAGATACAAAGAATGCAAGATGTGGGTGGTCTCTGGATGAATTTTAAGAATCCAAAACCTTAATACTTTGGTTTTACTATTCTTGTAAAGGTTTCTTTTCTGTTTGGGTTATTGCAGCTTCAAGATCTTCTGATGACAATGCTGGAGTATTGGAACTTGATGGACACGCCAGTGGAAGAACAACAGAAGTTCAGGAATATAACATGTAATATAGCCGCCACAGTATCTGAAATAACCGAACCCAACAGTCTTTCTCTGGAGTTGCTCGAACAGGTATTTCACTGAAACTCGATTTCGATATGTTGACTTGAACAACAAATTACTCTTTCCATGATAAATTTGGACCACTTCCCGTAAAATAACGTGGTCGGACGAACCTTAATCTTGTACGGAAACCTGACAGATTGATCTTTCAGAGTGCTTTTTCGCCTAGACAATCACGAAAGTGTGTGTTTAATGTGGAATAGGTAAAAACTGAACTGTGTCGACTGGAGGAGGTGAAGTGGAGCAAAATTAAAGAATTTGGACCACTTCCCGTAAAATAACGTGGTCGGACGAACCTTAATCTTGTACGGAAACCTGACAGATTGATCTTTCAGAGTGCTTTTTCGCCTAGACAATCACGAAAGTGTGTGTTTAATGTGGAATAGGTAAAAACTGAACTGTGTCGACTGGAGGAGGTGAAGTGGAGCAAAATTAAAGAACTTGTTCTAAAGAAAAGAAGAGAGCTGCAAGAGATCTGTAGAAAAACACATATCGTGCTGGAACCAGACATTGCAGAGGAGAATGTTGTAGAAGTATTTGGACCACTTCCCGTAAAATAACGTGGTCGGACGAACCTTAATCTTGTACGGAAACCTGACAGATTGATCTTTCAGAGTCCTTTTTCGCCTAGACAATCATGAAAGTGTGTGTTTAATGTCGAATAGGTAAAAACTGAACTGTGTCGACTGGAGGAGGTGAAGTGGAGCAAAATTAAAGAACTTGTTCTAAAGAAAAGAAGAGAGCTGCACGAGATCTGTAGAAAAACACATATCGTGCTGGAACCAGACATTGCAGAGGAGAATGTTGTAGAAGCCATAGATTACGGTTCTTCCTCTCTCTCTCGATCTCTATCTCATTGCATCAAGGTAATAAAATTGGAAGCCCTGATTGGTGGTTGTGGTGGTGGTGGGTGCAGGGGATGAAAACCCTGAAGATATACTGGAACAGATCGAGTTTCAAGCTGCAAAAGTGAAAGAGGAAGCTCTAAGCAGGGGAGAGATCCTTGAAAAGGTTGACAAATGGTTGAGTGCACGTGAGGAGGAAAGTTGGCTGGACGAGTACAACCAGGTCTCTCTCATTCTTCAATTTCTTCTTCAGAAGGATATTACTTTCTTTTGTCATTACAGCTTATGAATGCGTAGGATGAAAATCGGTATAACGCTGGAAAAGGAACACATCTAATCCTCAAACGCGCGGAGAAAGCTCGTCTTCTTGTTAATAAGCTTCCAGGTGCATAAAAGGAATTTACTATATATGTCTATCTTTCATCCTATTGATTCTTTCACTATGTTCATAGGGATGGTTGAAGCCTTAGTTTCTAAAACCATGTTGTGGGAGTCAGAAAGAGAAGCCGAGTTTCTCTATGATGGTGTATGACTCTTTCTTCCTTCACCCAACATCTATCTAATTCACTCAACTTTCATCCTACTTTATCTGATATCTTCACGCAGCGTCGTCTGCTTTCGATGCTTGAAGAGTACAAAAACCTACGGCAAGAGAAAGAACTGGAGCGCTTACGAAAACGAGTAAGTTGATGATATGAACCTAGACCGATGTTCATTTGTTAGATGGATGAAAATAGACTAAAACCACTAGCAAACGGATAGGAGAATCTAAGAAACGTCCCGAACCCCAATCACATCTTGTCTAGAAAACCTCAAAAGCAGTGAACAATCAACAATTGTGATCTAGTGTTGATAAATCGGTGAATCATTCAGAATCTCTCTAAAAATTCGGTTGCTGAATCTCTCTATTAGTAAGAAAAGACAATCTCAATTAATCAAAGTTTTAATTAAAAATATTATATGATGAGGCATTTATCTATAAGAACCAAATAATATTTGAAACTGAATAAAATAAAATAATTTAATTAAACCCGACATAAATATTCAGTTGATATGTAGACCTCCTGAGTCGAGCATCGTATAAGTACTAAACCCTAATTCCACTACGTTCGGCCGAACAACACATCCCACGCTCGGGTCGAGTGGTCAAATCTTCTGCATGCTTAGTGCAGAGGATTCGCTTGGGTCGAGCGAGCCTCTACTTGGGCCGAATGAATCGTCCTTCATCTAACCAATGAATTTGCTCGGGTCGAACGAAACTTCGCTCCAACCGGGTTCTGCTCGACCCGAGCGCCTCTAGCTTTCCTAGCTTTTTGTTTTTTCGGCCTAATCTATTTGTAGATAAATTACATAAGTTTGATGTATTTGTGGTGCCTTTGTAAGTTCTTAGGCCACCGTTCGAGTGAACAAGTTCTCTGCACCTCTTAGTTTTAGCTTTTATGTGTATGGGCCGTAGTCTCATTCTCATCAATTGATGTCATAGTAGTACTCGATGAATTTGCACTAAGGGTGAGACAGATTCAGGATCATCTAAG
>CM071870.1:5947877-5960640 GCA_036759665.1 Gynandropsis gynandra
AAATCGGGTTAAATTCGGTTAAATCGGGTCAATTTGGGTGAAATTGTGTTAATTTTGGGTAAAATCGGGTTAAATTCGGTTAAATCGAATAAAATTCGGTCATATTCGGTTAAATCCGGTTAAACCAGGTCAAAATTGAGTCAAAATCGGGTTAAATTCGGTTAAACCGGGTCGAAATCGGGTCAAAATCGGGTCGGTTAACGCCAATATACTGATTATATAACGGAGGGGGGAATTGGCTGAATTGGTATAATTAAGGGGGGAATCAGATGGATTTTGTAAGATGAGGGGGGAATTGGCTGTGTGAGATAGTTGAGGGGGGAATTTGAGTAAAGCAGTATAGTTGGGGGTGTAATATGCCTTTTTCCCTAAATTTTAATTTCTCATGCTATTGATTTTTTAAGTGGAGTTTCATGCGGCTGCTTTGGTGGGACCCCTTTTTTTCTTTTCGTAAAAAAAAAAAAAAAGGGGTTGATTGAGCGTTGTAATTTGTACCTCACCCACACAAAATCACGTGGAACTTTCCTAGTGATTGCATCATCTCCACCTCATCCCATTGCCGTCCTCATCCCTCCTTTAATCCCTTTTATCTTATTGAATATAATGAAATGTGTCGATAATACAAGATAAGTCGATTTTATTATATACACTAAATATACACTTGCTATAACAAAATGACATAAAAATAATTAAATTATTATTCGTGTAACCCATAACAAAACCAAACATAAGTTAATTTTAATAATTTAATTTACAAGTGAAAGATATAAAATCTGTTTTTTCCACAAAAATATATAAGAACGGACCTTCTCAATTTGTTGGGCTTTCTTTTGGGGTTATAAAAAAGGCCTTGAAGGCCCAATATTAATTCGAAAGCTTAGTCTCTGTTTGAGTTAGAAGGTAATCTCTATCTATCTATGACGAATATTCAGGCACGGGCATAATGACGGTAACCTCGTTGGAGATGAATCATGACCGTCCATCAGACCGTTTACCTATATGTCAACGGTCAGGACATCACCAACGTGTATCGACTTTTTTAAATGCATCTCATGTTTTTTCTTCGAAGGAAAAATAAATAAATAGAAAATTAGAAAAAGAAAGAAACGGTGAGAGAGAAAGTTTGAGCAGCACAGTGAACGAAGCAGAAGAAACGAAGAGCCAAACTCGTACAACCAGCGATCAGTTATACGACAATGGTGACGATCAAGCTCGTCATCGCTAGGCAGATCTTTGACAGCCGTGGGAATCCTACCGTTGAAGTGAGTTTTTCTTTTCCGACAATTTTTTTCTACTTTTTTCGACATTTTCTCTTTGCTTCGCGAGTTTTCCATTTCCGCGATGAGTAATACGTGTTACCTGGAGGTCTCTGCGATACTTGAACTACGATTGTCTGTTGGTTTCCTGCGAAAATATGCTATGAGTCTGGGGAGGTGACAGTTCCTGATGATCGTGCCTAAATGAAGTTGTTCTATGAGTGTTTTTCATGTCTAAAAACCATAACAGATAGTGGCAGATTTTCGCCTGTTTGAGATTTAATCTACCAATCTCTGTTTGTTTCCCGAGAATTGTTTCGAGGAAGCTGAGTACTGGTCCAGGAATTCAAATGTTGTTCGCAGGGACTGTGAGTTCCTCGTTGCTAAGTGGTGTATATTGTACGTTTGTGTTATGGATGATGTTTTATGGGAATTAAGATGCTCAATAGAATATAATTTGATTTATTATTTTCATATGAACTTTAGATTTTGGTATCTCATGTTTACTACATTAGAGATGTAAAACTACTACACACTTCATTAATTACATTCTATCAATATTCCATTGCTCCCTTAGATGAACCCAGAGCTCCTTTTCCGCTCCATTAATTTCGCTTAAAACATTTGTTTGACGGTTTATTCTGGGTCGGGTTTTGACAGGCTGATGTTCATCTCTCTGATGGAACTTATGCCCGGGCTGCTGTTCCTAGCGGTGCTTCAACTGGTAGGTTTAGTTCATTTATTGAAGTTTGGGATCCTGTGAAACTCATATGCATTCACCATTTTGTTCACATATTTTTGTTGCATTTTGTTGAAAGGTGTATACGAAGCTTTAGAAATGAGGGATGGAGGATCTGACTATTTTGGGAAGGGTGTTCTCAAGGTGCATGGATCTCTTGAGTTTTCTAACAATTAACTTTTTACTGAGAGAGGTTTGGTGTCAGTGGTTATGGCCTAAACTAGGCATGCTCAAATATACATTTTGACGCTTAAAAAGTCTTTAGGCATTTTCATTCCATTTTCTTTTCGGGAAGCTAAATAAGGATTTTGGTTGATTGATTCTCCTCATGCATCAATTGAAATCAGGCTGTTCAGAATGTGAACACAATCATTGGGCCTGCTTTGGTTGGAAAGGTGCAATTTTATTTTTTGATCTTTTGAATTCTCTCTATATTGTCCTTTTAGTTACATTCAGATCCTTCTCTCTTTCCTTTTGTAGGACCCAGCCAAGCAGACTGAAATCGACAATCTTATGGTACAACAACTTGATGGGACAGTCAATGAATGGGGCTGTTGCAAACAAAAGGTGACTCTGGGTCGCCTTACTGGTCCTGAAAGTTATAACAATGTCTGATGTGCCTCGTTCCTCCTCGATGATGTTGAATCCTTTTTTTTTTCTTGATTTGTTGAACCACTCTGACGTTGAGTATCTTCTCTTTCTATCCAGCTCGGAGCTAATGCTATATTGGCTGTATCACTTGCTGTTTGTAAAGCAGGAGCTATGGCGAAGAAAATTCCCCTCTACCAGGTAATAAAAAAAGCCAATATTGCGTGCTGGGCATCCTTTATTTTATTTACATTTGACTAGCATTTTTTGCATCTGTGTTTTGCAGCATATCGCCAATCTCGCCGGGAACAAGAATTTGGTCTTGCCTGTACCTGCATTTAATGTCATCAATGGAGGTTCCCATGCTGGAAACAAATTGGCAATGCAGGTAAAGCTTGTATAAGAATATCTGCTTAGCATTTCTATGGAGACAGTCGTTTTTATACCTAAAGTGTGTTTACTGCATAGGAATTTATGATTCTTCCAGTTGGAGCATCGTCATTCAAAGAAGCCATGAAGATGGGAGTGGAGGTATATCATGTCCTTAAGGTAATATGCATCCCTTTCATAATTTCTCTTCTCTCTATTTCTCCCTGATCATGCATCTAGTTATTGCAGATCATTCTGCTTGCTTGCTCTTGCAGGCTGTTATCAAGAAAAAATACGGACAAGATGCCACTAATGTCGGTGATGAAGGTGGTTTTGCCCCTAATATTCAGGTATGTGCTCCAGGAAGGCATGGCATGATTAGAGATATTTGTTGAACTTTTGGAAGCGAGAGGGTTGATCGAGCCGTGGAATAAAGCTTCCACATTGTTCACATTGGTGGAATTTTCCGAACAATGAGCCATGCAACATATTGTATGTGCAGGAGAATAAAGAGGGTCTTGAGCTGCTTAAGACTGCTATTGCAAAGGCTGGCTATACTGGAAAGGTTGGTTAGTAGTTCATCTTTGACTCCACTATCAGCCTGCATACTGTAATGAGTATCTTGTTACTTACTTTTTTCCAGGTTGTGATTGGAATGGATGTGGCTGCTTCTGAATTCTATGAGAGCAAGGACAAGACTTATGATCTCAATTTCAAGGAAGAGGTGAGTTCCCCATGATTATGCAGCGGATTTCCTTTTAATGTTTGTAGAAAATTAACTGAGTTGAAAAAGAAGAATTGGATTTGGTGGCTTGTACTGAACTGGAAATCTTTGTGCCATTGAAGAACAACGATGGATCACAAATGATCTCGGGAGACAGTTTGATGAACGTGTATAAATCATTTGTCACCGACTATCCTATAGTATCTGTCGAGGATCCTTTCGATCAAGATGATTGGGAGCACTATGCCAAGTTCACTAGTGAAATTGGTGAGAAAGTGCAGATCGTTGGAGATGATCTCCTCGTCACAAATCCAAAGGTACGTTTGCATGTCTGAACATGCATGTTTACCCTGAACCTCAAGATATTACTCTTAACTAGATATTTATTGTGGCTTATCTAGAGGGTGGAAAAAGCAATCAAAGAGAGAGCTTGCAATGCCCTGCTTTTGAAGGTAACTTTGGAGATTTTACTGCTCAAGGTTTGGAAGAAAACACAATTTTAAGAGACCGAGTTTCTGATGCAAGTTTTTTATCCATCCTTTCCATCTTTGACAGGTGAATCAAATTGGAAGTGTTACTGAAAGCATTGAAGCTGTGAAGATGTCCAAACGCGCTGGCTGGGGTGTGATGGCTAGCCATCGAAGGTATTGCGGATATTATTTTACATTTATGTTTCTCCCCAGTGTATCGGTGTTGATGAAGCATTATATCTTATTTCTTAATGATGTCTTTCCTGTTTTTACACAGTGGTGAAACCGAAGATACATTCATCGCAGACCTCGCCGTTGGATTGGCAACTGTAAGTGATTTGGTTAGACCTGGTGATCCTATCAATATATCTAGTAAGTCCAGATCTCAATGTTACTTGTCTTCAATCTTCTCCTATAAAACAGGGGCAGATCAAGACTGGTGCACCCTGCAGATCCGAGAGACTTGCCAAATACAATCAGGTAAAGAATCTTCATGAACCTGATCACCGTAGGATTGATGAATCCTGGATTGGTGTGTGTGAGCGAGTATTCAATAGAATATAGATGGTGTAAGGCGTTCGGTTCCTAGTTCGATATCTAGTCGTCATGTGAGCGAGTAATCAATAGAATATAGATGGTCTGTGTGAGCGTCATGCTAGGCTGTGGAAATGGGAACCTGAAATTAATTCTATGGGTGTTGTGGAAAATGCAGCTTCTTAGGATCGAGGAAGAGCTGGGAGGAGCAGCTGTTTATGCAGGAGCCAAATTCAGGGTTCCCGTGGAACCTTATTAGTGACCTATCATCATCATCCGTCCATGAGCCACCTCCTTTTCATTAAAAAAAAAAAACAAAAAGTAATAAAAAACTTAACAACTGTTACGAGTTGGGTATCTTGTTATAATCCTAAAGAATTTACAAAACCTATTTGGTCATTAACCCATTTTGAAGTTTCACAATGTATGAAGTATGATGATAAACACTAATAGTTCTTCCTAATACTTTTTTCTTTCTTTCTTTCAAAACCCCAAAGGAACCGTAAAAACCTTGGCCAGTCAGCACAGTCGTAGCTTCTCACGTTCAAATTTGGGGGTTAAATTTGAAATAATCTTAAAAACTGTGAAAATTTGTTTTGACATTGGATTTTAAATTTAAATTTAATTTATCTTTTATTTTTTGTAAGCTCCAAAATACCATTCTTTTCATTCAATTTTATTTTTAGGCGATTCGATTGGTTGAAAACAAAACTTTTTGATTAGTCGATTTGTTATGTATTTTGATTGGTCGATTTATTATGTACGTAATTGTTCTTCTTTTGGTGCACATGTTTTACGAAAACAACCCGATTTTTGCTTCTCATTACACGCAAAAAAACCTCTTTTTCTAGATGTAATTTTCGCTTCTGAACAGATGTAATGCATGTTTATTCCTCTTGTGTTTCGTATGCTTATTCGTTGTCATATTCTTCATATGGATGGTCGTTCTTTTGTTCTTCTTATGTGGTGAAAAGTTGGTGGACAAATTTAGAATAAATGTTGTATACACACGTTGTGTACAACGTTCGTGGTAGTATTTAGCATACACATTGTCCACACACGTACTACCACTACCGTTGTACAAGCACGTTATGCTAAAGTACTAGGACAAACATTGTGTTATACAACGTTTGTGGTACAACGTTGTATTAGCACGAACATTATATCACGCACGTTGTATCGCTAACGTTGCATTGGGAGTTTGTATTAAAGGTTTTAGAGTACTAAGAAAAATCATTGCAGTGGATGGAACTTTCTTGAAGATGCCTACGATGGAATCTTGATCATTGTTACCGGTCAAGACACCAATTTTTACATATATCTTGTTGCTTTTGGATATCTGACTCCGAGGATGATGCTAGTTGGACATGGTTTATGACAAAGCTTGAAGAGGTAATGCCAGATGATCATGAGGTATTCGTCTCAGATCAGAATAAGAGCATTACCAAGGCGATAATTGAGCTATACAAGAACACTAAATATGGGTTTTGTGTTTGGCATTTATCGTAAAATATGAAATCGTAAGTTTACTATGGTAGAAAAACAAATAGAGAATTCATAACCGAGAAGTTTAGACAATGTGCTAAGGCCTATTTGATGACTCAATTCCACAAACTTTATGACGAATGCCAAGACTAAGTACCCTCTAGCTGCAATCTATGTCGAAGATGGTGTTGAGCTAGAAAAATGAGCAAGATGTTATTTTCCTTGGGAGCTGAACAACATTGATACTATCAATGGAGTTAAATCTATCAATTCAGTATTTAAAGAGGCTAGAAAAAACTCATTGTTACCAATGTTGGACACTATCATGTTAAAGGTAGAAGAATGATTCAATAAACATAGAAAAGATTTTCTGGATAGATCAAGTTCACAGAAGCTGACACCTTCGATAAAGAGCATATTACACACACGGTTCATGGAGTCGACAAGGCTGTAAGTACATGAACTAAAAAGTTTTACGCTCGAATTCAATATCATTGGTCTTGATGGAAATCCATGATTTATGTTCAAAGTTCTATCTGAAAGAATAATGGGCGTTAGCATATGTAAGGACAATTAATATTGTTCCCGATTAGTCTTCTTGGATCGTTTTGGATGAGATACGAGAATTAATGGTATTTCCTCCAGAAAAAAGAATCAGACGTGAGAAGACGACTCGATAACTCAGATACTATCTGCTAGAGAACCACAATGAAAAAGACGTAGAAGAGTTCGTCGACGATTGAACATCAAAGAATGTTTAAGTATTGTTGTATAAATATTGTTAACGCTCAAGTATTGTACTTGTATAAATATTTTTAACATTCAAGTATTGTATTTATATAAATATTTTTAATGTTCAAGTCTTGCATTTGTATAAGTATTGCATAAGTACTAGCACGAACGTTGTACAAAACGGGTACACAACGTGTATAACGTGTATCGTGCTCATTTTTAAACCCCTTTAAATTGTACTTATGAGATTCAAAAACATTCATGAATTGTTAAAACGATAAATATGGTCGTAAGGATGTTCAATCAACATTCAATTGCTGAAAATACTTATCACTACATTTTATGAACCGAGTTTTACCCTGATTGTACCTTGCTTTTTGGGTTGAATCTTAGTTATTAGTTAACCTAATGTGTTATTCAACATTTGTATCAAATCAAAATTTATAATTCAATTGTTATAATTCTTAATCATCACACATAGTATGAGGTTTATGTACAAGTTACGTGTTTCATTACATGATATATTGTTTGTTGCTATAAACAATTATAATGTATCATTTTTAATAAACTAAATGTGTATTATGATGAAACAAATCATGTTAAAGAAAAATTTAACAAGTTCAACCCAAAATTTTAAGTTCAATCAGGATACAATCCGATTTTATCAATATTAATTTTATTTTATTTAAATAATTGAATATTGAGAAAATAATTATGCTAATACCTTTTAAGATACGCGTTTGTATTTTTTATGTTTTGGGAACTATTCTTTAACGAATCATATTTTTCCTTTTCCACTTTTAGGATCTACAATTTAATAGAAATCAGATTTGTCTTTTTTCTCATTTTAAAATTCAATATGTAGAAACGCATGTAAGTTTAAAATTCAAACTCAAGTTTAAAATTCAACGTTTGTGTTGGCAAAACGTTGTATCTGAAACCTTGTACACGTTGTACCATACATGTTATATCACGAATATTGTACCATGAACGTTGTATCACAACGTTATACCATGAAGTTGTACCATGAATGTTATGCTGCGAACGTTGTACCACAAAGATTATAAAGGTTGTGCCATGAACATTGTACCACGAACCTGGTACCACACCCGCTGTACCACATATGTTGTACATATTGTACCACACATGTTTGATCTTTTGTTATTGGTAACTCGGATAAACAATTAGAAGATTTATTAATTACAAAATTAGAAATGAAATAACAAATAAATAATAAAAGTTAGGAATAAAATAACCAAAACAAAAAAATTAGGAATGAAATAACCAAAATTCAATCTTTTGTTCTTGATTACAAGTAAAAATTCAAACGATCTTGCTAGTTTGAAATAAGTCGCAAGCAAGTTGGATGCGAAGGTCGGTCACATTTTAATCGCATAGTTCGTCCAAAGGCATTCCGAACAAGTCATATTCGATAAATTTATGCATAATGGTTCACAATCGTTTCTCCTGAAATAAATCAAATATATCAGTAAACTTATAACATAAAATAAAATATAGTATATAATGTAAAGAACTAAAATTACAAAACTTACCCATCCAATACATTTTGGACGAGTTTTTTTGATGTGTCGGTATTTTCACGGTTGATCTTTCAATTGTGTAAACCGTAGAATACCAGATTTTATGAGCTCCGAGGAATATCATGTATATATGGCTCCATATTTGCGTTCATATGCTTTTTGTTGTAGATTTTCCTCGATAAATCGAACATAAAGAGCTCCTCGACATCCAACACCACCTTCACACCAATCCAATGAATTGGTTTATCTGTTATAAGGCTTCAGATGTTTATGATGAAATAAGCCACATCTACATCTTCCCACATTTTTCCAAAGGGGCCAGGATACCCTTTCGAGTAACTTTATAAATCCGACATGAAGGTAGAGAATACTTCATCAACGATAAAGGCTCTCTGGTTCATACGATCGTGGACCTTGGACTGCTTTTTCCTCAGCAACGCAAGGCTTTCATAAATATGCCGTAGATGGTGAAAAAAGTATTAATACAACGTGTGTTACGACGTGTGACAATTAACGTTGTACCACATATTGTACAATATTATACGAGCACGTTGTACCATGTTGTACAATGTTATACAAGCACATTGTACCACGTTTTACAATGTTCATAGTTTAGGTCATCAAAATTTTAGAAAAATCCGAATCTCGAGTCTCCATCTATTCTGATTTCTAACCACCTTTTTCTCCTTTAACGAATTTTATGACACGATTACTAATCTTCGCGTCGTATTTAATCAAGTTCGGTGGTTGTGCGCCCTTGCTGGAGCATGCTTGAGCTTGAGCATTCTCTCTAGCTACCCTTTGTGCAGCATCCTTTTCACCAGATGCACCTTTCTTTCCGCATTTCCTTGTGGTGTATGATGTCTTCTTGTGCTTGGGTGGCTGCAATACCCTCCGCCTTTTAGGGTCTTTGATTGCGCCCCTTTTTGCCCTGACACCTCTTCTTCTTTTTCACAGTCATCACAAAGATTTAATTCAGGTTGTACCTCTTTTTGGACATTCTTAGTTATGCAATCTTCAACATTCTTCAAACGTCCTTCAAAATTGTTGGAACGTTCTTCAAAATTATTGAACGTTCGTTGACTTCTTCTTTAACAATGTTGAAAAGTCCTTCAAGCGTATTCAAATGTCATTGGACTTCTTCTTCAATAGTATTGAGACGTCCTTCAACATTTTTGAAACGTTCTTCAAAACTATTGATATGTATTTTGATGTCTTCAATACTTTTAAGACCTTCTTCGACACTTTTGAGATGATCTTCAACACTTTTCAGATGTCCATTGAATTGCTGCATCACCCTTTCCTACAGAGCTTTAAACATGCAATCTTTGGATCACAAAGGATTTTGTTGGGGCATCCTGGATATGGGGTAGATTGCGGTGGATAGGGGATTGGAGGTAGGGCCAATAATCGAGGTGTTCCATCCAGTGTTGCCCTTGATTGCGGTGATTCACTTACATTAGGAAAGGCTTCAATGTTTCTCATTGCATTTTTCTTTATCGTAGAGGTCTTGAAAAAAAAACAAGAACACCTCTACTTATCCTAGACATCCAATCTTTTACAACTGGATCAGCTTCGTCTGACTCGAGATCTATCGTGTACATGACCTCGGTTCTGTTGAGGATGATGATACTACTGATATCCTGAAAGTAAAGACTAAGAAGTGTTTATGTACACTATGTACAAGGTGTGATACAACGTGTGTTGTACAATGCGTACAAGGTTTGATACAATGTATGTGGCCCAATATGTACAAGGTGTGTGGTATAACGTGTGTGGCATAACATTTATGGTACAACGTGTGTGTTACAATGCGTACAACATGTACCACACACGTTGTACCACACACACACGTTATACAACGCCTTGTACACATTGTACAAACACGTTGTACCACACCTTGTACACGTTGTACCACACATTGTACCACAACGTTGTACACGTTGCACCACAAACATTGTTAGAAATTGGTAACTAGTAGACTAACCAGTAGATTTTAGAAATCAAAGATGAAGTAGCGGAAACAAGATTAGAAAGACTTAGAGAGAATGAAAGATCGAGAGAATTAGAGAGAATAAGAATAACTATTATCTTATTGTAAACTTTGGATACAAAGATATCTATTTATTTAATAAATCGTAATAACTACAAAGGAGAAAAACAAGAAAAGTACAAGTACAAATGCAAAGCACAAGTTTAGATGTAACATGCATGGGCTGGAGCGGTCAACAAGACATAGGAGACCGCAGAGCTCATAAATTGGTTTGACTAAGGGAGCAGGTCACGGGACGCAAGCCATATCATAAAAGACGCGGCCGAGAATGAGCAGGACGCGGCCAAGAAAGATCAGGATACGGAGAAAGGATCGGGACACGGTTCATGAAGATCGGGACACGACCTTTATTCTTAACATTACCACTCAAGCATAAACGTTCAAAAGCAACATAAGTGAAGCCTCATTAAAACCTTTTAGGAGAAAACCCAAATGGGACAAAAAACCCGACAAAGGAAAAAGAGTACAACAACTTATGAGCTCGAGGGACGATCGACTAAGCTTGCAAGCGATGCCTTGGGACCGAAGATATAAACGAGGCCGATCTGATAATGGAGATCTTTGCAAACTTTTTCAGTTTTGACTTTGGTGAAGACATCGGCCAATTGATCTGAGCTTCTTGTTTATATGAATTCAATGACGCCATCTCCGAGCTTCTCTCGAACAAAATGAAAATGAATTTCAATATGTTTGGTTCGTTCGTGGAACACCGAGTTGGAGGCAATGTCAATTACTGCCTGATTGTCGCAATGAAGCACCGCGATCTGCGAAGGTTCGAGGCCAAGATATTTGAGGAGAGGCCAGATCCAAATGAGCTCATATGTTGCATTTGCCATAGCTCAGTACTCGGCCTCAGCGTTGGAATGAGAGACAACCGATTACTGTTTGTTTCTCCAAGTGACAAGGTGCCCCCGAGAAAGGTATAGAACCCCGTCGTTGATTTCCGGTCTTTGCGATCATCGGCTCAGTCTGCATCACAGTACCCAATTAGACTAGTTTCGTTGTTTTTACAGTATACCTTTTTCTGGAGCGTTCTTGATGTATCGAAGGATTCAGTCCTCCATTTCCCAATGATGTTCCTTCGGAACATCCATATGCTGGCTGACCTGATTCACAACATAACACAAGTAAGGTCTTGTTATCGTGAATTATATTAGCTTACCGACAAGGCGCCTGTATTGTTCTATATAATGAAATGGTTTCCCCTCGCGCAAGTCTTTGTATTTTTCTTCAATGGGGGTCCTGGTCAGCTTAGATCCGAGTTTACCTTTTTCATTCAAAAGGTCTAAAGCACATTTTCATTGAGAAATAAATAAATTATCATTAGATCTAGTTACTTCAATTCCAAGAAAGTACTTAAGTTCACCAAGATCCTTTATATCAAACGTGTCTTTTAGAAAACGTTTAACACTTTCTATTCCTTTATTATCATCACCTGTTATGATGATATCATAAACATAAACTAAGAGAATGTGATGAGGGCATTACAACGAGCTACGACTCTAACGAAGGAGAGGAGCGGAGCAAGGATGAGCCGAGCATGGATCACAACGAGGACGAGCTTAGCATAGGCGAGACAAGCATGGGAGTGGATGGAGAGATAGGAGAAGACGGAGCACACATTGACATGCCGGTGGTCCATGACAAGCCACTCACGAGATCCCGAGCAAAGAGCCTTCGTACAAGAATCAACGCGTACGTAGCTCAAGTGCTTCTCAACAACCGTCAGGAGTTCAACAACGAAGAGGGAGACATCAGCAGCAATTTCCCAAAAGCCAAGTCCCTCTTCGTCATCAATGAAGCCCAAGGAACTCCATCAAGTGGCTTCGTGAACAATAGCAACAACATAAGCAACGACTTGCCATATCTAGACCGGCGCAACAACTTGCCTTAACTTGGATGGAGCCGTTTGAAATTCAAATTTCAAGCACCAACGGCCCTTTCCTTTTTCACCCAAGATCCACTTGCCTTCTTTGCCTTGTTCGAATTAAGGCCCCAACGGCCATATTGTGTTTCCTTTCTTGTCTTTCTCGGTCATGTTTTAAACCGAGGCTTCTTCTTTGTTGAAGACAATCTTTGAATTCAAAATAAAATTGCTGAGTTTTCTTCATCCTCGCGAGTTTTCGCACCCTAGTTCGTCTTGTGCCCCAGGAGTCCAAGCCGAACTTGTGACTGTATTGAAGGTCCCATCCGCAGCCTTCGTGGTGTCCCGCGATCCACCCGTCATCCACCACCCCTTGAAGGACCGAACGAGCGCCCCTTTTGGCCTGTT
>CM071870.1:6013586-6038693 GCA_036759665.1 Gynandropsis gynandra
GGAGGAGAATGCAACAACATTACAACTCACAAGTAAGATAAAAGATCTATTAAGCACAAAAAATATTAAATTTGAGCCTACACAAGTGTCCCTAAATACAAAATATTGTGTGTATAGTTTGAAACTAATTTGTGGTAGTGAAGTGTATTTCGAACGTGTTAAAATATATTTAGGTGATAAATACTAATAATTAAATATATTGCAACGTAAATAAACAGTTTATTTTATGTGATGGTGAAAATTCACTACATTTTACATCTTGATTTTCAATTAATATCCATAAAAATTTTAAAATGATAACAACTGTAGATTTTTGTGATAATGGAAAACTATATCTAAATCAGTAACATAGGACAAAAACTATTTGTTTGAAAATGTATATTTAGAAAACAAATCTTTTTATTTTTTTACCGTGTCACTAAACTTATATTAACTTGTTTTTTTTTTCTACAAACTTTCAATATATACATTAAAAGAGAATAACTTCAGATGGCAGAACGAAGACAAAAAGACAAAGAAAAAAAAAAGGACATTAATAGCGTACAATGCATGAGAACAGGTGCATGAACTTCATGGTTCTGAGATAACGTGACCTTTAAATGTGAAATAACATGACCCTAAAATACAAATATTTTTCATAAATATATATTCTTTTTTAAAATTTCTGTCACAGAATTAAAATAGGATTTGGCTGAATCCTGCATGGGACAACATACTTTTCCGACACAGGATTTTTGCAAGAGAATCTTGGCTTCATGACCCATTTTAATTGTTCATATATGCCCATGAAGAATTAGAGCATGAATTATCGTAATTAATTATTAATATTATATACTTCATCGCTAAGTAATATTTCCCAACTCTGATCTTATATATATATATATATTTATACACGTATCGTTTGCCAAAATTAGTTTATTTAGCACAAAATAAATCATGGAAGAAATATGAAATAAAAATCTACAAATTTGCATTTTACCATCTACACTTTCAACTGATATTGTCATATTATAAGCAAAAGGTACACACATCCATCTACCATGATTTTCTTTTAAGTTGTGGTATTCAATCGTAAAGATTTGTTGCATGAGTGAAAGTTTTTCTTTTAGATGGGACATCCAACATTTCAATATAAAAGTAATTTATGTGTTGAAAAAAAAAGGATCTCTTGCATGTAAACCCTTACGATTATGTTATTGATTTCTTTTATTTGGCTTCAAGAGATTATAAGCTTTGGTATATCTATATGATATATGGGGAAATTTTTCTTGATCTTCTCTATTAAAATCATGTCAATAAATACACAAAGGTAATAAATAAAGGAAAATATATATTCTTCATAAATGGAAAAAATATATTTTTTATTATTCACTCGAATTGATGTATGTAGATTTCAAAGACTCAAATTTCCCAACAATTAATCAAAAATAATTTTTCCAATCGTCTTGGTGAAGATGTCCGCTGATTGTTCGTAGTTCAAGTGGGGGAGAAAGTGATTTGCTCAGCCTTCCACTCATCTCGGATGAAATAATAATCAAACTCAATATTTCTCGATCGCTCATGAAATATGAGATTGGATGTGATATGCAAATCTGTTTGGTTATCACTATGTAGAAGAGTTGATTTGGTAAAAGTGATCCCTAGCATATGAAGTCATAGCAATGTACAACGAGAAATGGTTGTTTGTTTCTTCATTTTCCAGAAGCTTGGTGAAGTCCCAAGTAGGATGTTATATCAGAATAGTGGTCGATGGTTGATGGGACAAGCGGTCTAATCCGAATTGAAAAACATCGTCTGAAGAAGATAACATCATTGTGCAGAAGAATATATTGTTTTGGGATGCCTTTGAGATATTAGACAATCTAAAATATGATGTTCCATTGATTAACCCTGTATCATAGTATAGAAGAGTTGAATTGATAAATGTGATAATATACGACAAATTTGTTCGAGTGATGAACAAGTTAACCACTCGATCAACAAGGTGACAATACTTTTCAAGATCTCCAAACAGTGGAGGAGTAGATGCGATAAGTATATCATTTTGATCCACCAGTAGAAATGTGGGTTGAGCTACCGAACCCCTACATTCTTCAATAATATATAGTGGGTATTTACGTTGTGCAAGAAAAATGTTGGTAAAATACTACATGAAAAAAAACTTCAAAAGATATAGATTAATCATATAAAAGCATTCAGTTAAATAGGATTTTAATTGTCCAATTGCAGTTGAGTTATTATTTTTTACAAGAATATCATCAACATAATGTGCATGTGAATGTGCCCTATGAAAAAAGTGAATATGAATTATTCTGAATAAGAGCAAACAAAACCAAATTGGTTTAAATTCGTAGCAAACAAAACAAAATCATAAATATCATTTCTCTGTTACTTCGTTTGTCTTTGGTTTATGCATGTCAGACAAAAGAACTTTTGGACAATATCAAATGGTGTATGTCTCTCGCCAACTCTATAAAAGTTCTACAACTTTGTCATGAAATTATCCTTTGTCGTTTGCATGACATGTATAAGCAAAAGACGAACGAAGTAATAAAAAATAATATTCATGATTCAAGGAATTAACATCAAGTTCATAGCCTTTCAACCTTATTAATACGAGGTGTTGAACTCGAGTTTTGGCAACTCCATTTCAATAAAATAAGTATTCTTTTGTGTTAAATGCATTTTGCATCACTTTTGTTCACTTTCATAATTATCTTTACTGACTTCCATCACTGATATAATAATCCTTAAGTTATCGGGCAAGAGAATATATATAATAAAGAGACTCATTATCTCATTGTCAGTAGTCACATTGGCCAACATTTGAATGACCAACCACATTCAAGGGTAAGACATCCGCCACGCATTGACGAAGTCGAAGACTTTTTCATGTTAAATTAATTGAAAAAATATAACTCGTCAAACGAAAAAATGACCAACAACGAAGAAAAACCATTTCATGTCACCAAAAATTAACACCCATTTCTTTGAAACCAAACACGCCAAAAAGAGCTGAACCCTCTTGAAGGAGAGACAACATAAAAATTTGATCTCACTCAAATAGAAGAAGATGACGTCGAAAGGGGAGAACACAACCAAAGCTTGAGCTGAATCCGCCGAAATGAGAGATGATGCCAAATACATGCTCTCGCTGAGTTCAAAGAAGTTGTCATCGAGGAAATAGAATACAACAAAAGCCCAAGCCCATTTTTTTGTTTTCATAGACAAAAATAGAGTAACCACAGTTGATAAAATGTCTTCGGTATGGAAAGACGTCGATGAAATCTGAAGATCTTCGATTTTGGGAATATGATCACAATTTTGAGAATATGATCTTTGAAGATAAATAAACAAAATGGTGAAAGAAACAAAGATGAAAATTAATCTTGGTGGCCGGCCAAAAATCATCTTGGAAAAGAAAAAGAGAGAATAATAAATGACAACAATTTTGAAACAAATAATATTATTGATAAATTAATGTTGTATAAAACTCTTAATACAAGAAATATTTTTATAACCAAAATACTAATATATTAAAATAAATATCTCAAAAAAATACCTTTGTTTTTTTACACGAAAAACAGAGGAACGAATCGCGTCATAATAACTAGAGGAACAGACGAAGGTTATATAGAAAAAATAATTTGGAATGCCCTCTAAAAGGTGATCATAAAAAAATCAAAATGCCTATTAAACAAGTTATTAGGAAGCAAAGGACTCAACAAACAAAAATATTAAACAAGATGATTTTCAAATATTTGAATAAGTTAACTACTAAGATCTATTCTTAGCAAGTCAATAATAATCTCGAAAAGACTAGGTCTCCCTTCTAATAAAGAAGATAAAAACATAAAATTATGTGGGCTGGAGTGAATATAAAAGGAGAAAGAGGCAGCAATATTTGGTACAACTCACAAGCAAGTGCATTAAAGTTATTGAGCATAAACTTCAAAGAGTTGCACCTACACGAGCAAATCAAAATGCAAACATTATGTGTGTTAGGTTGGTGAGTGCGAAGACTCATTTGTAAGGTTCATACACACATGGTGTAGTGAACTGAGGGGGAATAAATTGTAAGGTTTATGGTTGGATATAGCCAGGAAATAATTCAGGGTGTGAAGTGTATTTCAGACAAAATTCAGGTGTACTTGAGTGATAAGTACTTGTAGTTGAACATATTGTTAGGTAAATAAATCAATTTACTTTATGCGGTGGTGAAAGATCATCACGTTTTAATCTTGATGTTCAATTGAGATCCATTCAAATTTCGATTGGTATCAAAATCAGTCACAAACAAGATACAATAAATTCGTGTGCAATCGAGGTGACAAGTATGGACTCACACCGAGTACTTGTTTCGATTCTAAAACAACTTATGTTGTATTCTACAAACTATGCCAATAGGAAAATCAAGATGACGTAAACAATTAGAGGCGTAGATGAACCTAGATGATAGTACATCAGGATGTAATCCCCCAATGCGATCAGATGAAAAAGAAAATCTAATTCCTAAACCAAATCACTATGGACATCGGANNCGGAAGAGAAATGTATTTCAACCTACAATGGAAAGACATTATCTATTAACTTCACATGAATTGAGAATCAATTCAAACAGGTTCAATCATGTGAATCGGTAAAACAGACTTGTGAGAAATTTAAAATACAACATGAATTGAAAACTAGTGTAAAAAGAACTCATCTAGACATTCTAGTCTCACAATATGAAAATATGAGGGTGGATAAAGACGAGAAGATCACTGAATTTAGTGCAAGGCTAAATGCACTAGCAAATGAGCCACATAATCTAAAGAATACATACAAAGAGAAGAAGTTAGTGAATAAACTCATTTGTTGTTTACCAAAGAAGTTAGAGCGAAAAAACTGCAATAGAAATTGCGATGAACATCAACACTACTAGTGTTGCAAAAGTTATTGTAATTCGTTTAGCTAATGAGATGAATTTAGAACATGATAACAGATTAAAAATAAAAGGAACTTCTTTTCAGTTAACATACAAAGCAAGTTGGCTCAATGTTTTGAAAGAAAACGTGACATATATGATGAAGAAATTAGAAAATTTTGTAAAGAACAATAATGGAGAATAATAACAATTTCAACCAAATTCAAAAGGGAAAAATTTCCACTCAACGTATGAATTTAAAGGTTTCAGTCACTTAAAAGTCAAATGTCTAACCACCTTAAAGAGGGAAGCAATGCTGAAAAACTTAAAAAGAATTCAATGATTTAAATGCAAAGGGTATGAACACGCAAAAGTTGAATGCAAAGAAATCATGAAGAAGAAAAAGGAAAAATATTTTTTAACTTGGAATGAATTCGACGATGATGAGGAAGATGAAAATGACATGAAACATCTTGTGGTATTTCTAGGAGAATATCTAGCTTAGCATAGAAAATATACAGCTCGAAGAATGATTGAATAGAATGAAATGCATTTGCAACAATAGAATGAAGAACTGATGTTAATCAAATATTAAGTAGAAGAAACTCAGAAGCAATTGTGCATGCTTAATAATGGAACTGAAAAGTTAGATAGTCTTTTGACTATTGGAAAAATATTTAAGCATCACTATGGACTTGGTTTCAAGAGAGGAAACACCAATACGAAGATAGTGCTGAGAAAAAGGTTACTTTTGTTATTGATGGCTTATTGGAAATTGCAATTCAGAATGTTTAAACTACAGTTCTACCAAAGCAAGTTGTTGTACAGTCTATTCGACATATAGTAAACTTCAAGAAAATTGCTGCACAAATTGTCCGAACTAACAATTCAAGCAAAGAAAACTTTAGTACGAAAAGAACCTATAATCTAGAGCAAAAAGTAGAAACCTATAAAAAATGTTATTCTTGCGGACATTCGGGACATTTTTGGAGATGGTGTCCATACTACGAGAGGAACCATTTTATAGGTAAGTACTGTTGCTCAAAACCAAAAAATGTGAAGCAAATTTTGGTAAGATAATCAGATTGATACTGAAAACAAGAAGATCAAACAAGTATGAATTAAAAAAATCTGTCTTACAACGTCATGTTGCATAGACTTCAACATACAATGACCATAATGTCACTTGGTATTATGATAGTGATTGTTCCAGATATATGACAGAAATAAAGAAATATATTCAGATTTTTCTAAAAACAAGAATGGACATGTGACTTTTGGTGATGGAGACAAATGAAAGATTATGGAAAAATGATCACTTAGAGGAGATGGTCAACCACAATTGGTTGATGTGTATTATGTGGAAGGGATGAAAGCAAATCTTATTAGCGTCAACCGATATTTTGATAATGGATTTCAAGTCAAATTTTCAAAGAAAAATGTCATGTTTTTTATACTAAAAACAAATCTGTGTTGATAGAAATAATAGAAAAAAACTATTGTTATGTGTGGAGAAATGAACAAAAATGTTTAAAAGCCATGAGTGGTGAATTCAATATGTGATATCAACGACTTGCAATAACACCATAACATTGATTAAGCTTACTAATGATGATATTATTCGTGGAGTACCAAAGCTTACTAAAGAAGAAAAAACAATACAAGTAAGTTCATGACTCTTTGTGATAATACAAGTACAATAACTTTGTCAAAGAATCTTGTACAACATCATTTCTTAAAGAACAAGTGGTGAAGAAGCAACTAGTATGTACCTATTGAGCATCAACTAACAGACATATTCACTAGATCCTTGGATATGAGCAGTTTATATGCTCAAAGTAATCCCTTGGAGTTAGTAAAATACGAGCTCTCTGCTTATTAGAAAATTTAGGGAAGAATAACGAGTTCACATGAAATCTGAAGCGAATGGAATACACTGAATGAACTTTAATATTCAAGTGCATTCGAATCTCTTTATAATACAACTGACAATTTTTGAAGTGTAGTTCATATTGTTTAAGAAGAAAAATAGAAAAATCAAAAAGTTGTGGAATGAAAAAGAATGTGCTAAGTATTTCTACACTTTATTGTCAACCTAAAAATGAACGTCTTGAATTTACATTTTGTTAACATGAATGCACTACTCGGGTTTGAGTGGTGGGATAGCGATTCAACTTCGACGTCTTAAAGGTACTTGATATAACATATCTACTCTATTGTGATACACATCATATGAGTATATATCCAGTGAGATAACATGGGTCTAAAAGGTGGTATAATTTGTGAACATAAGTTAATAGAAACTCTGACGTCCTAGAAGTATGAAATACTAATAATAGATAGAAAAGAAAGAAGATAACAAAGAAATAGATAGAAAAATCAAGAAAAGTGACTATGATACTTGATAAAAAAACTCATTTGTAAAGTAAAATAAAAGTTTAAGTCACTTAATAGAAAAGCAAATTATCTCAAAACATATTTTTCTGATGATAGTTAAGTTCACAGAATCAAAATAAAATTATGAACTACTGAAATATGATTAAATGTGCTCAAATATTTTGTAAGTCTCTTATACTTTGTTTATATCTATTTGATTTCTAAATAAGTGAGTATGATTGTACGGTAATTTGAGAATTTTTATGAATTGAGGTCACTATCTGAGAAAATGTGGCCATTCTGATTTTTCTATAATATGAACCATAATTGTGCTCAAAGAGAAGTGAAAAACTTGTACTCTCTGGAAAAATTCTTCAAAGACAAGAAAACAGAAAGCGAGAGTGCATAAAAAGGATACAACCACTAAAAAAGAAATCTAATGCAATAAAGAACAAGGTGGAAGAATAATCATGGACATATGAAAGAAACACATATTAAGACTCTAAATCGTAACATGCATATTCCTTTATTTTAGATTGTTTTATTTTTTTAGTGAATTGACTAATGTGTTTTGAATTTATTCTCAACAAAACATGGGAGATAACGGAAAAGGTAAAGAAATTTTAAGTGTTGAATCTAATGATCTTAGAAATGATGATTCTTGAGACTTTTAGAGTTGAGTAGTTTTCAAACATGTTGAACTGCAATTAACTACAATAGACTTGTTTGTATTGACTTGTTTCTATGAGTTTTTGAACATTTTATTCTCATTTTATGTGTGGATATTTTTTTATGAATTGTATGTTTATGTAGTTTACTTTCAATGTTTGTAATTGAGCATAAAGTACAAAAAAAGAGAGATTTTTAGGAAGCAAAGGAGTCAGCAAAAAAAAGATTAAAAAGGTTGACTTAAAGATTTGGACAAGTCAACAGCTAACATTTATTCTTAGCAAATCAACAACAACCTCTAAAAGAATAGGTCACTCTTCAAATAATAAAGATAACAACAAAACAGTATGTTGCAAATATGTCACCTTGAGTGGCTATAAAAGGAAGAAGAGGCATTAACATTTCGTATAACTCTCAAGCAATATCATTAAAGCTATTGGGTATAAACATCAAATAGTTGAACCTACACGAGCAAATCAAAATACAAATTTTGTGCGTGTTGGGTTGGTGAGTGCGAAGACTCATTTGTAAGGTTCATGTACTTGTGGTGTAGTGAACTGAAAAGGAGTCAACTATGAGGTTTATTGGATATAGCCAAGAAATAACTCAGGAAAAAAGGTCGAGCGCGAGCGAGGTTCAGGTGTACTTGGGTGATGAGTATTTATAGTTAAACATATTGCAAGATAAATCAGTTTACTTTGTGCAGTGATGGAAAATCACAACAATTTAATCTTGGTATTCAATTGAGATACATATGAATTTGCAAAGGTCTCAACCCTAATCTATATATAATTACATGACTTTTTTCTTCTCTTATGGTGTTGCCACATAACCAGAGAGGGAAAAAAAATTTTCAGAAAAACTTATGAAATTAAATTAGTTTTCCATCCAATGTATATAAAAAAAAGCCAAACGGTCAGGCACGTGATTTTTTTGTTATTTTTCAATTGCGTAAACCTTTTTATCTTCTTCGTCATTTGTGTTCTACCATTTAATATTCCCGATTACTCTCTCGTCAACCAAATCAGACCATGTACATTGTTTTTTGTTTTCTTCATTGACTATGCCTTTTGGAAGATATTCAATCGACACTTCTTCCCATCATTTCTTCCTCCCATGCCATGCCTCTTTATGGTGGCCTATTCCCTTCTTCTTCGTCTTCTTCCACCTTTTTCGTTCTAAGTTATATGTCCTTTCTCAACATCTCCGCAACACTTTTCTCATTTACCCAAAATTTCATAAACCCCTTCCTTTGGTCTCAAATTCGGCAATTATTCTGGGTATAACCATCAATAAACTAGTCATCTTCGAAAGTTTCCAAAACACTGCCATTTTGAGTGCGTCACCAATCCGATATGCACTGATTTTGAAACCTCGCCATATGAGACCTGATTTCATTGTAAGAACTCAGATAATTTATTTATTTATTCCCTTTTTAATTTTTGGTTTCTCATGGAACATTCCAGATATACGGACATGAAAAGATGCGAGCGGTGCAGCGACGACGATGATTCGAGTGTGAGGTAAAGCGAAGAACCACCGAGGGATGCAGCATGCGAGCCTTCACATCCATGCGAGATAGAGCTTCCATCGGCGTTTATTTAGGTATGTTCCCATTAATTCCCTTTCTTTAAACTTTGGTTTATCCTCACCGGTCATCGGCTTCAAAATTTAAACAAAATAAGTTAGCTAATGTTCGAATAGAATTGTTGTTTTTCATTGCTCACCAGTTTCGCAGTCATCAGACTTGTCATCACAGTTCATAGATGGACTAAATGGTACATCATCTGCTTCAATCTATATCTATAAGTTTCTTCGCGGATCGAACGGATCGAATGTTGTTTAACACTATAAAAAAACATGTCAATATCAATGGATGGATGAACGAATCGTCGCTTGAAATATTTACCAACGGATTCTAATATATCTATTCACTAAAATATTTACCAGCAGATTCCAACGGATCTGTTCGTTGAAATATTTACCAACAAATTCCGACGGATCCGTCCGTTAAAAAATTTAACTACGAATTCCTATAGATCTGTTGAAATATCTACCAACGAATTCCATGGTGAACCGTTGAAAACCTTCATCTTTATCAATGGATGTCCGTTGCAATTTTTCCAAATTTTCAGCGGACATCTGTTGAAAATTTTATCAGATACCCGTTGAAAATCGTCATAATGATAAAATTTTGTGCATAACTGTCTTCACATTTTCAACGGACATTCATTGAAATTTTCAACGGTTGCTCATTAAAAATATTAGGTCTCTTACTCTTCAATTTATGTCGCCTAGGAATAGGTTTTTAAGCCGGCATACGTTGAAATATTTAACAGGTGCCCATTGAAAAAACAAAAAAGTTTAGATTTGACATTTGTTGATGAACATTGGTTTCAATGGGCATCAATTGGAAATTCCAACGGATTTCTATTGAAAATTCGGGTATTTAAGATGTTGAACAATTCATTTTTAAAAAATTTAATAAAACTTCTAAGATCCTTTCAAAACTTCTCCCAAACAAATTAAACACCATACAGTATCGGTTTAAACACCATTCATCGGTCACAGAGGATTGTTAGCAGGTTCCGGTGGAGTTCCGCCACCATTTCCTCCTCCATCACTCATTCTCATGGCTTCGGGATAGACGTAGAAGAAGACGACAAAGGTTTATATGATTTGTACGATATATTATTTTAATTTGTATTATTTGTTTTAAATATTGTATTAATATTTTTATTTTTTAAAATTTACCATAAAATCAACGGATGCCCATTGATGATACAATCATAATATCAACAAGCATCCGTTGATTTCCATTGATATATTTATATTTTCTACTAAAAAATATCAACGGACGTTTGTTGGTAATTTTCAATTTTTTCGTAAAAAATTTCAATGTATGCCCCTTGATAGTCATTAAAACGAGCATCCGTTGAACGTTCTAATAGACATGCATTAAAATTTCCTATGGGTGTCAGTTGGAAATTACAATGGATTTATTCGTTAAAATCCGTTGATATTTTTTCAACGGATTGCTCTCATTGAAACGTTGTTAGAAATTGTAAGAGATAAATTTTTTCAACAATCGATTACCAACGATCCTTAATCTGTTGAAATCCGTTGGAAAATGCTGATATCAATGAAAAAACTACCATTTTTAACGTATTTGGTCATCGGAAATGGCATAATTTTTTGTAGTGGAATATTCCGGAAACCTATAACGAGATAAGCTTTGTGAGAATGTTGTGGACATGAGGAAGATGGAAAGAAAATCAAGCACGTGGAGCATTACAGATGGTTTTCGACTTGCCTCAACAATGTATTTAGGTAACACAGATATCTCAATCAGTTTTAGTTTTGAATCATCTATCCATATAGCCGAACTAAGCAAATATTTTATGTCATTTATTAGGTGGATATGGAAAGGAGGATAAGGCAGCTCAAGCATACGATTTAGCAGCTTTAAAAAATACTAGGGTTCTATTGCTACTACAAATGTCTCAATCAGTTTTAATTTTGAATCATCTATCCATATAGCCGAACTGAGCAAATATTTTATGTCATTTATTAGGTGGATATGGAAAGGAGGATAAGGCAGCTCAAGCATACGATTTAGCAGCTTTAAAAAATACTAGGGTTCTATTGCTACTACAAATGTCTCAATCAGTTTTAATTTTGAATCATCTATCCATATAGCCGAACTGAGCAAATATTTTATGTCATTTATTAGGTGGATATGGAAAGGAAGATAAGGCAGCTCAAGCATACAATTTAGCAGCTCTAAAAATACTAGGGTTCTATTGCTACTACAAATGTCTCGGTAACCTCTTTTTTCGTTTCGTTTATCACAAATTTCTCCTTGGTATTCATCTTCATTACATCTTATTAATATGTTTCAATGATTTTAGATATCAAGTTATTTGAAAGAAATGGAAAAAATGAAACACTTGACAGAGCAAGAGTTCATTGCTTCCCTTATGAGGTGAGTTCGAGCATCCATGTGTTCTCACAAAGTCTCGATTATTACTAGAAGTTGACCAATTTGGTTTTGTTATGTTTTCAGGAATAGTATTGGATTCTTGAGGGGTAAATTGCTCCATGTGTCCTCATTATATTGATACTTATGTTGTTAACTTTGGATAAACTGCCTATTCGCACTTGGCCGTGCAATTGTCTAAAATATTTCGACGATTATTAGTTGTCTCTAATGTTTTTGTCTGAAAATTTTATGTATCTTTAATATAAAACATCACCATACAGCAGAGTATATCCTACTTAATTTTTTAAATATTACAAATTTTATCTCTTATCGTATTGGCTTTTAGGGAGTTCAATTTCCTCTTTTCCTTCTCTCATCAGCATTTGTAACTGTGTTGACAAACTAACATTAGTACATTTGACTTGAGACATTTATCTCTGTTCAAAATTTATATTTGACAATGCATTACAAGATTTACTTGGCTGGCGTTTTTTGCTATGCACATAAATACGATTTAGGGCTAGGGTTCCTAGACATGCTATAATGAAGAAGTTTTCTAATGAGGAGTTTTCTGGACTTGAATATTTCATTTCCATTCTTTCTAAACTTTCTAGGAGTTCTTGGGTTCGCTTAGAGTATATGTCCCTAGAGATATCAATTTGGGTTGGGTTTAGTGGGTTAACCCAATCCAACCCATTTAAAATATAAATGGGTTCCTAATAAATTGGTATAAATCTAAATGGGTTTATTGGGTATAAAGCCCATTTACATTAAGTTTAATGGGTTTTGATCGTTTAACCCGTTAGACCCATATATCCTTCACTTCAAATTCACCGTCATTCCGAATATCCGATTTTGACCTATATTTTACCCGATTTTTAACTGAATTTTAATCCGATTTCACCTAATTTCATCCAATTTCACCTAATTTCAAATTTATTTCACCCAAATTTAACCCGATTTTAACTCGATTACATCACATTTAAACCTGATTTCATCCAATTTTGACTCAATTTCATCCAATTTCACCCAATTTTATTTACTTGAAATTTAATGACATTGGGTGAAATCAAGCTGAAATTCGATGACATTGAGTGAAATCGAGTTAAAATTTGGTGAAATCAAGTTAAATTTGGTGAAATCGAGTTAGAATTTGGTGAAATTAGGTTAAAATTGGATAAATCAGATGAAATTAGGTTAAAATTCGGTGAAATCAGGTTGAAATTCGGTAAATTTGGGTGAAATCAAGTTAAAATTCGGTGAAGTTAGATGAAATCGAGTTAAAATGGAGTGAAATCAATTTCATAAATTATTATTTTGAATATTGAAACATTAATTGTAATATCTATTGTATATAAATATATATCATAAATGTTAAATGATAAATATATATACAAAATATTAATTATATGAATAAATTTGTGTAACCCGACCTATATAACCCATTATTAAATGGGTCGGGTTGAACCCAACCCAATTATACCATAAAACTCATTTAATTTAAAAGGATTAGGTACAAATCTAACCCATTGACATTCATATATGTCCCAACCCAACCCATTGACATCCATATCTGTCCCACACAAATCATCCTCGCATTTAGGTAACTGTACAATTGATATCCCTCGCTTCCTCGTTTTCTCTAGAATATTCTACCTCTGAAGCAACACCGATAACATGCAATATGTATTGTTGTTATCTACATCAATTTATTTTGTTGCTATATATCTTATTCTAATTAAAATCGTTTCATTTTCAAATATTTGTGCTTGACATAATAATAATAATAATTACAAATGTTGTTTATGAATAAATATTTAATGATAATTCAAACATAACAACACAACTTTAGAAATAATTAACTCAATTTGGATTTTTACTCAGGTTTGTAATACATATATCATTCGCTTACTAACTATCAATAAATTTTTCAAGTTAAAGTTAAATCCTTTTGAGATTTTCGATAGAACTTTAATTTTTTAATACCCGACGTATTGTATGGATCCCTTACTATTAAGTTCACAAATTTAAATTTTATATTGATTTTCTAATTCAAAACTATATCAATAATTATATAAAGAGAGATATTGAAGCAAGGAAGCTATATGCCATCTTTGTAAATGAAAAATATTATGCGGAACTTATTTAGTTAAGTTTTCAAGGTTCTGAAAAAAAAAAAGAGACAAAATTAACTTTACATATCGAAGAAAAAACTCGACAATAAAATATGAGATTATGTTACCATAAAAAAAACATATGGTCTCCACATTTCACGAGAAAGAGACCGACTTTTTATATTTTATTCAAAGGCATGTCTTGGTTTGCACTATGATTAATTCTTGGTTTGCACTATGATTTATTCTTAGATTAAAGTAAATATGAAGCTTCTTCGCAGCTTGTACGAGACAGGACGGCCACAATCCAAAACTATAATCCATGTTTAAAATTTTCTAATTACTGTAACAAAAATCAAGATTATATTCTAATTATTATCTCCCTCCTCGATCTCCTTTGCCACTGCTGCACTAGACATTACAGCTCATTTAACTCTACCCTCTCTCTCTCTACATATACATATACATACATACATAAATATCCCATGTATATATAAATAAGACCCCCAATTCCAAGCCAAGTCATAAAACCATATCTAGAAGATCATTCTCTTCTTTCCAAAAGCGCTCAATTACAGAAACCTAATTGAACCAAAAAATGTCTGTCTGGTCTGCTGAAAATGCAACTAAAGCATATCTCAGTACATTGAAGATGGTAAGCGTGTATAATCCATATGCATATATATCTCTACACTAATACACTAATTAAGTAAAAAAACACGTCAACTTAATCGGATATTTTCCGATGTTATAACTTATATATGATCGCAGGATGAAAGGACAAAAGAACCAAACGTGGCTGAATTCATATCAGCATTAGCAGCAGGAAATAACTCAAGACAAATTGTGGTGGCATGTTCAGGAGCAGCCAATCCTGATATACTCGTCGCCTTAAAAGCTGCGGCTCACCAAACCGGTGGTCAAGTCATTTGCATCTTACGTGGGGTCGAAGAATTGATCATTTCAAAGAAGATATTAGGGTTCTACGAGGTTCATCATATAGAGTTCGTTGTCGGAAATGCTTGGGATATGCTCTCAAGTCATTTCAGACAATCTGACTTTGTCCTTATCGATTGCAACCTTCCAAATCACGAAGAGATTGTTCGAAAGATCTCTCACAATAAGACCAGATCCAAAGGCGTGGTTATCGTTGGATATAACGCCTTTTCAAAAGGGTCGTGGAGGTTTAGCGATGGGAAAAAGACGCAGTTTCTTCCTATAGGAGAAGGGTTGCTAGTGACAAGGGTCAACAACGAAATCAATCATAGTAAGATCAACATCATTAATGGTGGACATCATCATCATCATAATCATAATGTGAGGAAGAGTCATTGGGTTGTGAAGGTTGATAAGTGCACCGGTGAAGAACATGTGTTTCGGGTTAGGATTCCACAAGGAGAAGCCATTGAAGCTTGATTTAGAGACTTTGGTGATTATATATATATATATATATATGTGTGTGTGTGTGTTAGTATAATAGAGTATATAGTTCACCTCAGTCATTGGCAAATTTAAGCCGGCATGATTAAGAAGAGTGATTAGGGTTTATAAGAGTTTTCGTGTCCTAATCTTTTCGTACGAAGATTAAAACTAGTGCTTTGAAAATATTTCAAGTGTAAATAAAGATCTATGTGTTGGATGTTTGTCCTGAAAACGTTTAGACGCTATGATGATGTGTAAAGTTCACTTGAATTTGTACCTTTTGTTATAAAGACCGTAATTAACTTTTTTTTTTACTATCTTTAGATATTCAAGTGATAATATTTAAAGAGTTTAATATTGATAATATAAATTATCTCAAGTATTTTTTTATGATATAACTATTCTATTTCAAATTCGGATATTTTAATAAATTAACATAAAAGAATGTCTACATTTATTTAAAGATAACCAAACCAATGTTTTTTCTTTTTAATTTCATCAATCAGCATATAGATCTAAACCCAAGTATCACATTCTGGATCCTTGATATGTGATGAATGGTCAATATTTAAACCATAAGACGTTTTATATGTTACATGCCCAATATATATATACATATATATTGTGAGATGGACCATTCAGAACATGTTCCCATCCATGTATGCATTAATGCAAAATTCAGGACACCGACCACTCACCCATCCATTCCCATCACGTTCCCCTATCCAATTGACCTCAGTGTTCCCTATCCATTTGTCTATTTCTTTTATTCAATTTAGACTTATCCAATTTATCCAATAAACTAGAGTACATATAGGATACACAAATGCTAAAACCTTCTCTCAAACTGTTGGGATCCTTGCTTCGGATGGTCTTTCCTGGTGTGAAAGCAGTTGGTTGGTTCCGTAGTTTTAGAATGTTGATGATCCCAAATACTTTATCTCTATCATTCTATGAAAATATTAAATATCATTTTGATATTTTTTATTTATTCTTGATTTTTTTATATTATATATTGTAAATATCCATCATCATGTAAAAAGTTAGATAATATTCATTAATAAAATAATAATATTCCTCTCTATTTAGTTATTTTCTTCTGATATGATATAAGAGTTAAAGATTAAAACTCAAATTACGTTTCCTTTTCTAGGGTTTTTCTATTCAGCATCTTCTTCGGCTTCCTTCTTTCTTTTCATCTTTGCCAGAATCGAAATTGCTTCCTATTCAGCATCTTCTTCGGCTTCCCTCTTCCTTTGATTTCGTCTTTGCCAGAATCGAAAGGCTTCCTTCTTTCGTTGATTTCATCTTTGCCAGAATCGACTTCTTTCTTCCTTTGATTTCGTCTTTTCCAGAATCGAAATTCCTTCTCGTCGATATCAGTTTTCTTCTCAATTTTTTTAATTCCTTCTCAACTTCTTTTTCGTTTTTTTCTCTCATTGTCGTTCTTACACTGATTTGCATCTTTTCACCGGCGGATTATATTCATTTTCATATGCAATTTCTTTGATTTCGCCGACAATTTCTTTGATTTCGTCGGCAATTTCCTTCTTTCTTGGCAATTTATGTTGCTTCGCACCGAATCGACTTGTTTTCTTTGCTCATTCGAACATAAACATCTTAGATTTATTTTCTTCTATCCGTTTTCTTTCGAATCGATTTCATCATCAGATTCGAGTTGTTTTCTTCAATCTGTCTTTCATCATTCGATTCAAACAGATTATGTTTTCTTTCACCATGACAACACACCGAGAAACTATAGAATCATCTTCCACCATTTATGATCCTTACCGAAATCCACTTCTCCATAACGACGGCAATAGTTGTATCTTGTTGGTCTCCAGTAAACTTACTGGCGAGTTGAACTACATCACTTGAAAGAGATCGATGATGATGGCTCTAAATGGACGAAACAAATTGCGATTCATCTCAGGTAAGATTCTTGAGCCTTCCTCGAATGATCCTGAACATGATACTTGGAACAGATGCAATGACATTGTGTGCTCCTGGATCATTGACTCGGTTTGCAAAGATATTGCAGACAGTATAGTCCATATGCGAACTGCCTTCGAAATTTGGATAAATCTAGATTAACGTTTTACTCAGAACAATAGGCCTAGGAATTTTGGATTGGAACAGGAACTTCAAAACCTGCGACAAAGATCTCTTGACCTGAATGCATACTATACCAAACTTATAACATCCTGGCAAGAGTTAAAGTCTCTTGAAGAATTTTCGGTTTGTACTTGACAGAATTATACTTGCAACTTATCCTCTCAACTTAACTCTAAGGAAGAACATAGATACCTTATCAAGTTTCTTATGGGATTAAACGATTCATATACCTTATAGTTCGTCGCCAAATATTGCTTATGGATCCGCTTCCTTCACTATCTAAAGCTTTTAACCTAGTTATCTAAGATAATTAGTAGAAATATATCTTACCTCAACTTGATGCTATGGTTTTTCAAATAGCAACAAACAATCCATCTCCATCTCCTTATGATAGTAATAGACCTAGAAATTATAATCCAAATTATCAATCCAATAAACCTCGACCTACTTGTTCACATTGTGGACTTATAGGACACCTTGTAACCAAATGTTATCTCCTTCATGGATTCCCTCCAAGTTACAAAAACACAAATTTCAGACCACGACCTCCTTTACCTACTAGTTTTACATCTAGAATCAATGCAATTCCATTTTGTCCCACTAATACCCATCTTTCACCCTTAACCAATATCAATCCTAGCAACACCCTACCCTCTTTTGGACTTTTAACCCTTGCTCAGCTTAGTCAAGTGGTTTCACATCTCCATCAACTTCAAACAATACCATCTTCTACAAATAATGGAGAACAATTTGCATTCACCAACACTTTCGCTTCCATTTCAATGCAACCTCTATTGGTAATATCACTTCCTCTTACTACTTGTCTTCTTTATTAAATAACAATTTCTTACTCAAGCTCTTGGATAACTGATATTGGTGTCGACAATCACGTATGTAACAATTTTACCATGTTTTCTCATATTTCTCCAGTTAAAAACATCTCGGTAACTTTGCCAAATGGTATTAATCTTTATGTCTCACATACTGGGAAAGTTTGCCTATCGCATATCCTTACCTTATATAATGTATTCTATATTTCTAATTTTAAATTTAATCTCATTATTGTAAGTTCACTCACTATTAATTCTGGATTAAATCTAACTTTTACATCTTCTTCTTGCATCATATAGGATCCTATTTGAGACTTGATGATTGGAAATGATAGACTTTATCATAACCTCTATTTTCTGGATCATGTGTCTCATCATTTTTTTCAGTAAGCTCATCTCTCACTTTATTGCATCAAAGGCTTGGACACCCTTCTAAAGACTTTTATTGTGGCATTTTTCCTAAAGCAAAACGAAGACGTCTATCATATGTTTCAAATAATAATAAATCTATTACTCCTTTGAACTTGTTCATATAGATATATGGGGCCCTTTTAACCATGAAAGTGTTGAAGACTATAAGTATCTTATGACTTTGGTTGATGATTGTTCACGAACAACATGGATTTACTTCTTCAAATCTAAATGACAAGCTAAATTAATCTTTTCTAAATTCCTGATCATGATCAAAACACAATTTAATCATAATACAAAATCAATTCGGACCGATAATGCCCCTGAATTGTTATTTGATAATATTCTTTCTTCGTATGGAATTTTACATTTTTTTCTCATGTTCCTATACTCCACAACAAAATTCTGTTGTGGAAAGGAAACATCAACATTTACTTAACATTATTAGAGCATTATACTTTAATTCTAACATCCATTTAGTCTATTGGAGTGATTGTATTTCTAGCATGTTATTTGATAAATAGAACACGAGAGATCATTCTTCACAACAAAACACCTTACGAAATCCTAACGGGTAAGTCTCCAACTTATTCTCATCTTAAAGTCTTTGGTTGGTTATGTTATATCTCAACACATGAAAAAGATAAACACAAATTTACTGCAAAAGATCTTCCTTGTGGTTTTCTAGGTTATCCTTTAGGATACAAGGGGTATAAAGTCTTAAATATTACTAGCAATAGAATTCTAGTATCTAGAAATATAGTGTTTCATGAGAATATCTTCTCTTTTATGTCCAACAAAAATTCACAACCATGTCATAAGCTTTTTTCTAATTCTATTTTATCTAAAACTATTAAAGATAATTTTGAACCTTCTTGTGATAATACTTCTATCACTACAAAAATTTTAATAATTCCAGACTGACAAATCCGTTCCTAATCCATCCCTTAACATGTTTAGGGACAGATTAGGGATGCCAAAAATTTGTCCGCAAACGCGTGTCAGAAAAACATATCCGTCCGCAATTCGTTCGCAAATACAAACGAAAAAAATAGTCTGCAAAATGTCCGCAATTTCGGACTACAAGACCGTCCGGAAATCGATGCAAAACCCGACCTGATTGAGGACGGAAAACAATTTGGAGTTTTGGGACGGGTCGCATCCCATCCTTAAAATTTACGGTCGGGAACAGTGTCGTCCGCAACCTTTTTTAAAAGTTTTAAATTTTAGATTGATATTAATTAATTAGTGTTTATACATTATTAACATTATGTATTTACAAGCTTGTTGGTGGTAATTGGGGATTATCGTCATCGTCGTCTGAATCATTGTTTTTGGTCGTATCCCAATTGATGTTGGGCACGTGTTCCTTCATCATCTTAAGCCACTGTTGACATTCCCTTCTTGATCGTTCAACTTCCCTTCTTGATTGTTCAAATTTCTTTTCTAGAGTGTTGAACGATGAACTTTGTTGAACTAATTGTTCTTGCATCTTTGAGATTACGTTTCAAAGTTCCTCGGTCACGACTTTTTCCTTGCCTTTTGAGGAACTCGCATGTTTTGATGTCATTCCTCCAAGACCAAATAAACGACCTTTGTACGGTGTTATTGAAATTAAATTTAAATTTAAATTATCAATAAAAATTTATTGTAAAATTATAATTAAGTTACCTTGAAATACATCTCGTTGTATTCTTAAATTAGTTTATTATCAACAGCCTCTGATATTATTCGCTATTCCAAACCTAAACGAATCATAAAACCACCAAGTTACTTATCAAATTACCATTGTTACAGTAGCATTTCAAACATTGAACAACCTAAACATACTACATCTTACCCTATTTCTGCTTTTGTTTGTTATAATAAATTCACTTCTACTCATAAAAGTTTTACAGTGGCAATTTCTACAACATCCGAATCGAAATCTTTTCTCGAAGCAAGTAAGTGTCAAGAGTGGTTATTGTCATGCAATTAGAAGTTGATGCATTGTTAAAAATGGTACATGGTTAATAATGTTCTCTTCCATCAAATAAAAAAGTCATTGTTTGCAAATGGATTTAAAGAATTAAGTGTAATTCAGATGGTAGTTTAGATAAATACAAAGCTAGGCTTGTAGCTGAAGGCTTTACGCAACGAGAAGGAATTGATTATGTAGATATGTTTATTCCAGTTGCAAAAATGATTACAGTAAGACTTTTATTCTCTTTGGTTGTTTCTTTTAATTGGATAATCGATCCATTAGATGTTTCGAATACTTTCTTGAATGGAGATTTATCCGAAGAAATTTACATGTCATTATTACCCCAAGGATATCTTCCAAAACAAGGGGTGAAATTCCCACCAAATGCAGTTTATCGTTTACATAAATCCGTTTATGTTTTAAAACAAGCTTCACGTCATGGTATATGAAATTTTGTGATGGTTTGTTAAAATCTAGTTTTATCCAATCTTCTAGTAATCATTCTTTATTTTTATCTACTTCTAAAGATCAATCTCTTGTTTTATTAGTTTATGTGGATGGAATTTTAATCTTTAGCAATAATCATTCGACTGTTGATTCGGTCAAATCACTTTTATCAACGGCTTTTACAATCAAAGATCTTCGTAAGGTTAAATATTTTCTTGGTCTTGAAATTTCTCGTTCTAAATTTGAAATTTCTATTAGTCAACGCAAATTTACTTTAGAACTACTTGAAGAATTTGGAATGTTATGATGTAAACCACTAATAATACCCATGGAAGTCAATTCAAAATTCGAACTATCTAATGGTGATCTTTTAACAAACCCTACATACTATCGAGAATTACTAAGAAAACTAATATACTTAACAATTACAAAACCCTACATATCTTTTGTTGTAAACAAATTAAGTCAATACATGTCTGCACATACTTCAATACATTTATCCGCTGTTCAAAGAATCTTACGTTATCTAAAAAATAATCCTGGACAAGGTTTATTTTATCTCATTGTTTGTGATTTTCAACTTAAAGCCTTTTCTAATATTGATTGGGCGTCCTGTCCTGATTCTCGTAGATTTGTCACAGGTTATTCTGTATTCTTAGGAAAATCTCTTATATCATGGAAATCAAAGAAACAAATTACGATTTCAAGAAATAGTGTTGAAGCCGAATATCGAACTATGACAAATACAACATGTGAGTTACTATGATTAACATCAATTTTAAAAGAGTTAAACATTTCTATTTCTATGTCTGCTTTTTTGTTTTGTGGTAATAAAGTAGCTCTTCACATCGCAAACAATCTTGTTTTCATGAAAGAACAAAGCATATTGAAATAGATTGTCATGTCGTCTATGATCGACTACAATCGGGATTTCTCAAGTCATTACATGTCAATACCAACAATCAATTTACAGATATACTTACAAAGTCCTTATCATCAACTCAATTTAATCATTTACTCTCCAAAATAAGAGTATCACATCTATACTCCTAATCTTGAGAGGTATTAAATATCATTTTTGATATTTTTTTTACTCTTAATTTTCTTGTATATTGTATATTATAAATATCCATCATCGTATAAAACTTTAGATAATATTCATTAATAAAAAATAATATTCCTTTCTTCCTAGTTATTTTCTTATGATAGAAAATATAAAACGTAAAGAAAAAATGCATGAGAAGAGGAATTGTGAAAAATAAATGAATTTAATCCTTTTTTTAAAATCACATTATATTCAAATTTTGAACTTTTTCATATATTAAATTCAATGCCATGCCGACCTATATAAACCAATATCAAGGTATGAATTTTATTTATTATGTCAACAATATTTTAAATTTAGAGTGAAAGATGAATTTTATTAATATATTGTTGACATAATAAATAAAATTCATCTTTCGCTCTAAATTCAATTCTCATCTTAAAGATGATATTTTAATTAAACTAAATCTAAATAAAAAATATATGATGAAAAGTAATATTTATAAACATTCTTTAAAAAATAAATAAAAAACAATTTATATTAAGAAAAAATTATCGTTGGAAAAATGGAATGAATCTTCTCAAGGCTATTCTTTAGCCCATAAACAAGCCCAATATAAACTATATGAGATAAATCCCTCTCCAAAATTCTTCGTCGTCGTCGTCGAACATATATAAAAGATTTGACTATGAAGAGAAAACCCTAGAAAAACCCTCTTTCCAAAATTCAAACTTTTTTACGACAATTCGACTATTGTTCGTCGTAATTCGTGACCGGGAGAAATGGTGATCGGTCTCAGAGAGTTCGCGCAAAGAACTGGAGATGGCGTCGGACAACCTGTCCTCGACGAAGCTAACGGCGAGGAACTTATGCATGTTCAATCCTCCGTCGCCGTCGTTCTCGGCAATCGAGCCCCCGATTCTCCGGGTACTCTCTACATTACTACTAGGTGAGATATTGTTCTCTGTATCTCTCTCGATTGAAAATATATGGCAATTTCCTGAACCGTGATTTTGGGTTATGATGATTGTTACTCAGGAAAGTCATATGGTTGAGCGATGTAGATAGGGAAAAAGGTTATGCGGTTGATTTCTTGTCGATATCCCTTCACGCAGTATCGAGGGATCCAGAGGCTTACTCATTTCCTTGTATATATACTCAGGTACTGAGACCCTTTTCCAATTCTTTTTCGATTTATGTTTCTGATATTGTAATTTGTACAAAAGGAACTCCTCTACAGTGTTCTGCTTTTCAGAAGCTGAAAATCAATGGAAACGTTATCTGTACTTTTTTTCCAAAATGGCTGCTTTTGGTTTCCCGTTAGCATAAACAGTGTAGGATTTTTTCCCCTTTGTCTGCTTTTAACCTTTCTGACAGATATGACAATTTCCATCTTATTGAATAATTGTGCTTGTCATATATTTCGCAAGTGCTGTAGTTTTGAGCTTGCTAGGACATTGTCTGGGAATGTTACCTTAGCATCTGTCTTTAAGGTGAATTAGCATCTGTTTTTAAGAATAATGTAAACGCATACCATGATAAAACCTAATAATTTTGACTGCCCGATTTCATTCTGTGCGGGAGTATTTGCTGTGTCGTTGCTTGATCGTTGAAATGATACAAGGCACGTGTATGGTTAGTTGTTTGATGTCCATTAGTGCTATCTTCTAACTGTTTTTGTGCTGTTATGTAGTGGTTTATCTCGCCTCATTTTTTTTATCTCGTCCTTTCTAGTTTTCTTCTTCTCAATCAAATGTATTTCTTGAAGATTGAANTTTTTTTATCTCGTCCTTTCTAGTTTTCTTCTTCTCAATCAAATGTATTTCTTGAAGATTGAAGCTGGAGATGATGATGATGAGTCAGAGGAGTCGGATTCAGAATCCAACGAACTTGTGGACTTGGCGAAGATAAGAGAGATGAGGTTTGTTCCATCAGATGCTAGCCAATGTGAGTTACAATACAACCAGTCCGTACCTATTTATTTGATACTTTCCAGTTTTTTCATCATCAAAATAAATAAAAGGCATTTATATTTTCTTGTCTGAAAGTGGATACTCTGTTTGAGGTATTTTGTGAGTGTGCCGAGCTGAACCCTGAACCAATTGAAGGTAGGCTAACGAATTTCTCCTATTATTTCATATATATCACAAATTCTTGTACTTGATGGAATAAATTCCATCTGCATCTAATATCATCATCCCATTTACTCTATATTCATTGTTTCTTTTAGAAGAGGAAGAAGGACATAATTGGGTGTTCAGTGCTGATCAGATGGATGGTCTAGCAGGAGGTATATTTTCGTGTCGTGGTTATATCCTTGCATTTGGTATGTCTACATCCGGCATGCCATTGCATGATATATCTTAATGTTTTGCAGAGGAAGAAGACACAGAATGGCAATTATCTCAAAATCCAGCAAGTGTAATAGGTCACTCAAATGGTGATCAGGACCTTGCTCAATCTGTTCTCGAGGTAAGCCTCATCTATATTCATCACCCACCCATTTCGTTGATTTCTTTGCTGTACGAGCTAGGTCATGCCCCCACTATATTCACACTTGGCAGCTCCAAATAAATGATGAACGATTTGAGGATGCTGATGAAATGGTTCATGAAAGCGAGGCCGCCAGCCACTAGTAGTATTGTTTACAAACGCAGAAGCATCCTTTGAGCTTCCATGTCTCGAATTAATCTAACTTGATGACTCTTGTTTTTGTCAATTATGTTGTTTGTTTCATAGCTGTCATAATACATTTTGTGTTGGAGTGACACGAAAATTTTAATACATGCGCAACTGAAAAATCCTTTTTTCCTTGTATTAAAGTATT
>CM071870.1:6042483-6062474 GCA_036759665.1 Gynandropsis gynandra
TCTCCAAGAGACCACACGCTTCATGATCGTAGCAGCGGGTGGTGGTTCGCCCAGCATCCTTGCTTTCCAGCAACTCGAGAATCTGATCGAGAACATGGCAAGGGAGGGAGACAAGAAGGTCGGAGATTACAACCATGATTTTTCATCCAAAGCTTAGATAAATGAGTTAGGTATCGCCAACCTGGACTTAACAAACATAAAGCAACAAGTTAGGGAGATATACAGGATGATGGCAGGCCTCCATGTCGAGCGACAAGATGCATCCATCGGCCAGGGGATCGAGAAAGTCAATTACGTCAACAATCGGCCCTACCAACATAACTACATCAATAGTTATCCCAACCTCTCCTATGGGAATACAAGTAACGTGGCAAACCCGCAGGAATTTTAACCGCGGATGATGGCAAGAAACCAAAACCAAGGTTTCCATCCGAGAGGAAGTGGCCAGAACCAAGGCTATCAGCAACGCGCACAACCCTCAGGTGATTCTGAAATTCTTTCTATGCTGCAATTGTTGTTGCAAGAAGAAACGAATCATAGCTACGTGCTCAGAGGGATAAAGGCTGAGCAAGATGACCAAAGGAAGCAGATGGAGAGCTTCCAAACACACTTAAAGCACGTGGAAACGCAAGTGGCACAACTAGCCCAAGGGTCTAGCCGACAGTCCGGACAGCTCCCCGAGAAACCTGAGACGAACCCCCAGGAGAAGATCAACGCCATCTATCTAAGGAGTGGCAATATGGTGAAGCAACCCATGCCTTCCATAGCCATGAGAGGAGAGCCTCTGAGCAATACAAATGAACAACCCATTACTCAAGGTGTGGAAGAGGAGAAGACCGACAAGGAAGAGGAGAGGGAACTGCCCTACGTGCCACCTGCCCCGAGGGCACCACCCCTACCCTTAACGCAATGCCAAAGAAAGCAGAACAACGATGTTCAATTCACCAATTCTTGGAACTCCTAAGGAAGCTGCAAGTCACCATCCCGTTCTACAATGCGCTCATGAAGATGCCATCTTATGCCAAATTCCTCAAGGACATAATAACGAGGAAGAGGACCATAGATTTGTACTCTTGCGGTAAGTGGATATTAGGTATTTTAATTGCTTGATAGTTTGCACATCAAGTTTTTGGCGCCGTTGCCGAGGACTAATTACGACCTAGATTAAGAATTAGCTAGATTAAGATTCAGTCCTTTCCGGAGTCTTAGTCATCTTTTTGCATTTTTCTTTTTCCTTTATGAGTCTTTTCTATCTACATCAGATCTGCACTTTGGTTGTTCGTTTATTGTTGTGCAGGTATTATGGTATGAGAAGCTCCACACAAAAGCTACTCATATACGATTCCGAGGTTGAAAGAACAATACGAAACTTGCGCAAAAAGAGGAGAATTAGACCTGCACATCCTTAATCCGAAGTAGATAAAGAGAGTATACCATAAACACACGGTTACGAAGAGGAAGGAACTGACAGTGAAAACCCTAGTGCAAGCAGCGGAGAAAACAACACAACGAAACCCGAAATGGACCCCGCCGAAGAAACTTACGGACATTCGCCTACCGCTGGATGCCATTCGGCTTATGTCACGCACCCGCTATGTTTCAAAGATGCATGACTTCCATCTTTTTTTATGTTAATTGAGATATTATGGAGGGGTTCATGGATGAATTTTAAGTCCATGGCTCCTCCTTTGATTTGTGTTTGACCAATCTCTGTAGAGTGTTAGGCAGGTGCTTACAAGCGAATCTCGTGCTCAATTGGGAGAAATATCACTTTATGGTTGGGGAAGAAATTGTTTTAGGCCACAAAAACTTCAGAAAAGGTGATCGAGGTCGACAGTGCTAAGATTGAAGTGATTGAGAAGGTACTCCTTCCTAGGAATGTTAAAGCAATCCGTAGTTTCCTTGGGCATGTGGGGTTTTATCAAAGGTTCATCAAAGACTTCTCCAAGATCGCCAAACCGCTCACCGACCTCCTGACCAAGGATGTTGTGTTCGAGTTCAATCAAGACTGCTATATTGCTTTTGAGAAACTGAAGAAATCACTGATTTCACCTCCCATCATTCAGCCTCCGGACTAGAAGCTCCCTTTTGAGCTCATGTGCGACGCTAGTGACTACGTTGCGGGGCTGTATTGGGACAGCGAAGAGACAAGGTGATGCATGCTATTTATTATGCCAACCGGACCTTAGACGATGCTCAGTGAAATTACTCCACCACGGAGAAAGAGCTGTTGTCCATCGTCTTCGCTTTCGAGAAGTTTCTCTCTTACCTTTTCGGATCCAAGGTGATTGTTTACTCCGATCATGCAGCGCTGAAATATTTGTTCACCAAGAAGGACAAGAAACCAAGGCTAATACGGTAGATCTTAGTCCTTCGTGAATTCGACTTGGAGATATGAGATAGGAAAGGGACAGAAAACAGTGTTGCCGACCACTTGTCCCTTGAGATTTCAGATGGTATCATTCCCGAATGGCTTTGACCTTCTTTTCATCCATCTTCACGCCATCTGCACTTACTACAAAACCTAGAAATACGACGTTATCCGTACAAAAGGTACATTTCTTCAATTTGACATACAACTCTTCCTTCCTAAGTACCTTTAAGATTCATTATAGGTGGCCTAAGTGCTCCTCTGAATCCTTATCTATTCAAGCGAGGGACCGACGGTTTATTTCGGCGTTGTATCCCGAAAGAAGAGGTAGCTGATGTGCTTTTTCACTGTCATACTTCTGACCATGCAGGGCATTTTGTCGCCTCTAAAACAGCAGCAAGAGTTCTCCAAGCCGGATTCTATTGGCATATGCTCTTCAAAGACGCTTACATGTATATCTCAACTTTTGATATATGTCAAAGGACGGGAAACAACTTTAGAAGGCATGAGGGACCTCACCACCACATTTTGGAAGTCGAATCATTTGACGTTTGGGGCATCGACTTCATGGGACCATTTCCCTCCTCCTGCGAAAATCTATACATCTTGGTCGTTGTGGATTATGTGAAAAAATGGGTGGAAGCGCAAGCATGTCCGAGCATAACTCCAAGACAGTGATTAAGCTCTTCAAACGCATTATCTTCCCTAGATTTAACGTCCTAAGATTCGTGATTAGTGATGGGGGAAAGCACTTATTTAATCGGGTGATTGAATCACTATTGAAGAAATATGGAGAGAGGCACAAGATCGCTACACCGTATCACCCGCAGACAAGTGGCCAAGTGGAGGTCTTTTCCCTCCTCCTACGAAAATCTATACATCTTGGTCGTTATGGATTATGTGACAAATGCATCATCTTCAAATGCATCATCTTCCCTAGATTTGGCATCCCAAGAGTCGTGATTAGTAATGAGGGAAAACACTTCATCAATCGGGTGATTGAAACACTATTGAAGAAATATGGAAAGAGGCACAATATCGCCACACCGTATCACCGCAGACAAGTGACCAAGTGGAGGTCTCCAACCGAGAAATCAAGTTCATCCTTCAGAAAACAGTCTCAAACTCTCGACGAGACTGGGCATTGAAGCTAGACGATGCAGTTTGGGCCTTCAGAACAGCTTTCAAGACCCCGATAGGTATGACACCGTTTCAGCTTTTCTATGGGAAAGCATGTCACCTTCCGTTTGAGCTAGAACACAAAGCATATTGGATGTAAAGACGTTAAACTACGACCTCAAGACAGCCGAGGAGAAGCCGGTTCTACAGCTTCACCATCTAGAGGAGATCCACAATGACGCCTACGAGAATGCAAGGATCTACAAAGAGTGCACAAAGAAATGGCATGACAAGCACACCTTCCCACGCTCACTCAAAGTAGGTGATCAGGTACTTCTCTTTAATTCCCGCTTGAGATTGTTTCCAGGGAAACTCAAGTCGCGATGGTCAGGGCCCTTCACTATAAAAGTTATTTCACCACGTGGAACCGTGGAATTGGACAAGGGAAATGGAGGATCATTCTTGGCAAATGCGCAGATATTGAAGCCATACTATGTTGATCGCATAGAGGACGAAACAGACATACTAGCTCTTTCCAATCCCACACACGTCTAAAGCGTAAAGGTCAAGCTAAAGACCGTAAACAAGCGTTTCTCAGGAGGCAACCCGAGCTTCATATCCTTTTTCTTTTTTATTTTTGCTCTCGAACTCTTTTTAGAACATGTACATTTCTCTAGGATTTTAGTGGTTTTCATTATTATGTGCTACCTGTTTTTCCTTGTGATTTTTTTTTTCTGATTGCAACACAGCCCGCGCGGGCTGAGCAGGAAACCCCGCGTGTGCGACACTATGCCCGCACGGACTAGATCACACACCCCGCGTGGGCTAGGTCAGTTTACAGAGGTAAGTAAAGATTTTGAGTAACCCGAGCCACTTTAACCCTCACAAATTAAATCCCCCCGACCGTGCAGCAACCCTTGAATCCTCTCACCGCCGATCGACACTCCCTAAACAACCGTCAACACCGTTGTTTCCCCCCGACCCCTTCACCAACGAACCCCTCGACCAGAAACTCAAATCTCTCTCTCCCTCTTCTCTCTCAAACTCTCTCAAATCCTTCAACTTTTTCGATTAATCCAAGTATTTTCGAGAATTAATTATTGTTTTCGACCGATTTGGACTAGATTTAGGCGTGCTTGGAAGAATTTGAGTTGATTTTTGTGAATCGCGGTTCAAATTAGAATTTCCAGGTGGTGATTTCGCGATCAACCCGCGCGGACTAGGGTTAGAACCCACACGGGTATCTCGTTTCAGAACACAGCCCCCGTGCGGGCCCTGAGTGATCCCGAGTCGGTGGAAATTTTCTGGAAATAGAGCCCGAACGGGTTAAACACTCTACCCGTGCGGGCTGATGAAAACAGTCAGCCTAATCCTTTCTATTTCTTTGACTGTTTTGCAGATGACTCCAAAATTGTTCAAGAGCTCAAATAAAAGATGAGCTGATTATGATCCGGAGGAGGGATGACCCGCACAGCCGGACGCCATCACGGAGCTAACTTCGTATACGCCCATCACCACGTCCCACCAGCAGTACAACTACCGAACAACGACCTTTCTGTCCGACCACAAGTCAAAATTCAACGAGCTACTGCCGTGCTTTCAGTCGTCTCGCTTCTTATCCACGGAAGCCATGCATGCTCTCCACATCAAAGAGCACATCAACAATATGTTTAACACAATGGAGTGGAGGGGATTGCGGGCAGCAAGGCAATACACGTACCGCAACCTCGCTGCGGAATTCTTTGCATCTTACAATGCCTTCTTCCCCGAGTCAGGAGACCTGAACAAGGTGTTTATGGAGTTTCGTCTGCTGGGATAGAACTATCGGCTCCACACGGTGCAAATCGCTTTTGTGCTAGATGTTCCGTTTAGTGCATACGCCAAACTGTCGGGATTTGATAAGCGATAACAAGCAGAGTTCTGGAGCCGGATGGCGTATGGGAACTATTCCAGTACGAAGTCTAAGGTCAGCCACGTACGCCATCCCGCCATTAGGTACTTCCATTATCTCCTAGTCTCCTCCATCTTTGGCAAAGGAGCACAGGGTGAAGTCAACCACACGGACCTGGGGTACCTGAAGCACGTGGTCCACTTAGACATTGATGGTGATGATTCAGAGACGGGCGATGTCGACTTGGCATCAATGAATATGCGACACTTCTATGACATCGTCACCGACACGAGCAGCACGGATTTGAAGATCCATTGTAGCGGAGTGGTCACAATAATAGCTCGGAGGCATGGGATCAACCTTGGTATTCGGACAAAAGATAAGATCGACAAGGTTCCTGAGCTCAACCTCCAAAACCTCAGACACCGACGGGCTATATCTAACGATCCAAGTAGGATCATCTGGAGCTACCGGGATGGGCATGGTCAAACCTTGGAGGTCGACCTCGATCAGATTCAGATGCCCGGGCTAGACGAGGAGGGCATGCGATTCATGATTGATCCTGCCATAGGCCACCTTGGTCCACGACCGAACGAGGCAGATCTAGCTCCAGCAGTTGCACCAAGACCAGGGATATCCCGACAGCACAGTAGGCGCGCTCCTCCTTAACCACATACTCGTTGTTCTAACTTCCTTTCTATGGAATGTGTTTTTGATGTTCTCAGGTATATCGCGGAGGAGAGCTAGTATCAGTCCTTCATGGGGATCAGTGATACGACCTCGAGGCAGCGAGGTATTCGGAGCAGCAACAGTTCCATGAGCAGTCCATTCAGCACACATACTACATCGCGGAGTCCGTACGATGATTCCAGTAGCTGAGTATGTACCACTTCTCGGAGCGTACGTGGCAATCCCACATGACTACCACAAGGGAGTCATTCCCTACCATTCTCACCTCTCATACGAGCTTCAGCTGTTTTATTATCCACCTGGGGAAGGGACCTCTGGAAAGCCAGCAGACCCTCAGGCCACCTCCGGTGGAGAGGAAGAGGACTAGTCCATCTATCTTTCCTTTTTCTTTCTTCTTCCTTTTTCTATTTTTTTATTTTGCTTTGTGGAACTTATTTATTTTTTTTCTTTTCTTTTTCGCATGTATGTACACTCTATCGGACATTGTGATGTATTATTTTCTTTTTATTTTGGGTTGCATGACTCTTATTACAAGCTCTTCGCGATAATACCTGCAATAGGGTAGACGTGTATAACATCCAGCTGTATCACCAACTCGAGAAAGCAAAATAAACCAGATGTACTCGTTCTCACTTTCTTTATCTTCTCTCGAGTTTTGGCATGCGAGTTCCTCTCATAGATTTTGAACACCGGGACTGTGCTTCGTTCAAGTCTTGGGGGGCACTCTTTAAGTGACATCATTGCGATTAGGATAAGGTGTTTATTTTTTTATTTTTTTTTAATTCTTAGGATCTCTACCGGATACCTAGTATGATACTACGAACCTTAGTCATCTTTGGGCAACTTTATCGAATCGGAAACAAAAGCCTAGGTTTTCTGAAAAAGACTTATAGATACCGACTAGTCTAGTAGTTGTGCATGAATAATTGGCTCATAGTTGTATTTCTTCCCCTAGTGACGCGATCCCGCTGGAACGACGCTCCAGACTAAAGGTCGGATGGATAGACCTTGCAGACTAAAGGTTGCCCTCAAATCCGCTTCATCTGCGATAAAAGGAACCAAGTCGATAACATTAAAGCTAGAACGCACATTGTACTTACCTTGCAAGTCGAGTTGGTAGGCGTTGTTGCTGATTCTCTTGGTCACTGTGAATGGGCCGTCGATCCAGGGCACTAATTTGGACTTCCGCTTGTTCGGGAAACGTTCTTTTTGTGATGAACCCAAACTTGGTCTCCGGGTTTGAAAATCATTCGCTTCTGAGCTTAAAAACGCCATAGGTGATGCTGCCACGTTTGCAACGCTCTCACAAGCGCGTAAAGCTCCTTATCGTATGTGGCACAGTTGAGGGTTGCGCCTCCAAGCTTCTTGGCTAAATAAGCAAATGGTTCCCGTTCCTGCATCAAGATTAAACCAATTCCTACACCAGATGCATCAGTATCAAATGTTTTTAAGGAAATTTGGTAAAATTAATGGAGGGGTATGAGTAAGCTTCTCGTTTAGCGTTTGGAACGCTTCTTCTTGTGCTTCCTCCCACTTGAATCCCACGTTTTTCTTATTGACTTCGTTAAGAGGGGCGGCCAAGGTGCTGAAGTCCTTCAAAAATTGACGGTAAAATCCCGTGAGTCCATGGAAGCTTCGGACTTCCCCGACGGTCTTTGGACTAGGCCATTCCCGAATGGTTTTGACATTCTCTTCATCCATCTTCACGCCATCTGCACTTACTACAAAACCTAGAAATACGACGTTATCCGTACAAAAGGTACATTTCTTCAATTTGACATACAACTCTTCCTTCCTAAGTACCTTTAAGATTCATTATAGGTGGCCTAAGTGCTCCTCTGAATCCTTATCTATTCAAGCGAGGGACCGACGGTTTATTTCGGCGTTGTATCCCGAAAGAAGAGGTAGCTGATGTGCTTTTTCACTGTCATACTTCTGACCATGCAGGGCATTTTGTCGCCTCTAAAACAGCAGCAAGAGTTCTCCAAGCCGGATTCTATTGGAGGATGTCGATACTTCACCGTAATGTTGTTGATTGCGCGACAATCAACACACATGCGCCAGCTGCCATCTTTCTTTGGCACGAGTAGAACGGGTACGGCGCACAGACTCATGCTTTCTCGAATGTGTCCCTTGGCCATGAGTTCCTCCACTTGCCTTTGCAGCTCCTTGGTTTCCACGAGATTGGTTCGGTAGGCTGGTCGATTTGGTAACGCGGCTTCGGGAACGAAATCGATTTGATGTTCGATACCGCGTATCGGGGGCAATCCGGTGGGGTTTTCTTCGGGAAAGACATCTCCATATTCTTGCAATACAATAGAAATTTCACTCGGCAGCACTGGTGCAAGGTTAGCTAAGCTCGAGAGAGCTTCCTTATAAACAAACAATAATACGGACTGATTCGAGTGAAGAGATTTCTTGATCTCACCCGATTTTGCGTAAAAAAAATGATGATTTAAGCTCGCGTTCTCCTTGCTGTTTTAAGTGCATCTGATCTTGCTGCACTTCCTTTGGTGTATTAGGAATAAGACTCATTTTCCTGTCATTAATCTCAAAAGAATGGTGGTTAGTAAAATCTTCATGTATTACCTTAGGATCCGATGGTTGCGGACTACTGAGAAGGGTAGGGCTTGCGTCCATGGGAAGAACTTCACACAGGATCTCGTCCTTGTATTCACCAATGGTGATAGGAAGGACCACTTGGTTGGTCACGTTCATTTTTTCATTCTCATGGAGCCATTGTAATTTAGAAGACCTCGGGTGCTTCTTGACCTTTAAATCGAGTTCTTTTTCATAATCCTTGGTCGAAAATTCAGATTCTTTGTCCTCGGATTCATGCTCATCATCCTCACGAAATATCATAAATCTTTTGTTTGGACATTCATCCGCATAATGATTTCGTCTGTGACACTGGTAGCATTGCGCGTCTTGAACCCTCGATGTAATGGCCTCGGCTTTTCCTTTGTCTCGTGAAACCAATGGAACCACTTTGATTGTGTCTCCGGTCGCTGGAACAGATTTGTCTCTCCTTGGATAGCTCGGTTTTTTCTCTCATGGTTGACTGTATTTTCCAGCCCCATAGATAGAACGAGAACTCCTTCTTCGTTGGAGTTGTTGATCGATTGGAATTGATTTGTGTAACTCCCGGAGATTGTGATTCGGAACATATGCTTGCGCATTATGGCTTTCATTTCCAGCCACGTCTCTATTGGTTTCTCTCCATAACATCGCCTAGAAGTCACGAACTGATCCCACCAACTCAAGGAGTAATCGTAGAACTCCTTGGCCGCCATCCTAACCTTCTTGGCCTCGGGGTATTGTTGACAACCGAATACGTGTTCCACCTTTTTCTCTCACTCTAGGTAGGCGTCCGGGTCGGCTTTATCATGGAACGATGAAATTTTCAGCTTGAGACCAGTGAGGTCGTCCCTCGAGTCATCTCGTCGTTCCCTTGGCGCACGCCATCTTCGGTGACTACTTCGGGAAGAGGATAAACTGCCTCGTTTGTAGTAGTTGATATCCTCTTTATGTTGGTTCCTTTCTTGTTCCTGGAACGCATGAGTGTCTCTCGGTCAAGTTGGAAGTTCGGGTCAAAATTCTTGCCGAAACTCCTCCATTTTGTTAGTGATACTTTTCTCCAAACGAGCCACGAGAGCCTCGATTAGTCTCTTGTTCACTCGGCTGTTCTAGGCTCCTTTATCCCCCATGATGCTTGACAATTTTTGAATGTACCTACTCTTGCACTTCCTGCACACTAGCGCACAGAGCAGCCACAAGCGGAAAAAAAACGAAAGATAGAAGAAACGTACGAGTAGCAAGACTCGTAGCACGTACTATAGATATATATATTTTTTGTTTTTTTTTTTGCATTCAACCCTAGCTATGATCGAAACAATCAAACCGAGAATTGAACTAACCTTTTCGCTAGAACGAGCTCTGATATCACTTGACGCGATCTCGCTGGAACGATGCTCTAGACTAAAGGTTGGATTGGATAAGCCTTGCTGCAACGAATTGCACAAGGATGGTGGAACGAGTGGTCACATGAGAGTTGTGGAATGGCTCTCGATTCACCGACCCGTCTTCGAAGGATATTACGCACCAACGAAGAACGAGCGAACGTTGGATATGACACACCAACGGGTTTTGCTGGATGTTACGCACCAATAAGGAAGATTTCACAAGGAAAATCAAAGTTAAAATTCAAAATTCTGGATTGTTTAACACAAGGACCATGGCCAACCATAATAACAAGAACCAAGGCCACGCAACACTTAATGTTTCAATAAATGCAAGTCACCATGCAAGGCAACCGATTAATAATCTAGAAAATTGCTAAAACATTAAAGACAAGTTGTATGTTGTGCTGTTGGGTTGCTAACTCATCTTGAAACCCTCGGGTTAATAATTAGGTCGTGGGAAAGTGACACGCGGTCTCGTTAAAAAACCGTCATTGGAAAACCCCGTGGGACAAAACCAACGAAGGGAAAAGAGTACACGCGGGTCACTTTACCTAATTACTAACCGTTGCAGGTGGGCTTCGGCTTGAATAACGTTACGTAGATTAGTGACTTCACGTGGACTTGAATAATCTTCTTGAACGTGGATGGGCGCGAGGATCCCGATGATTGCGTCATTAAGCTTCGTAGCCTTGGCTCGGGTCATGGGACCAGCTGGTAGGGTCAAGGCCTCCTTCTCCTTAGCCCTAGCTCGGGTCACAGGACCAACGTCCTTTCGTGTGGTCGCGTCCGCCTTTTGTTTAGCTTAGGACGACTCTTCCTTCTCGCAGGTCGCATCTCGGGTCGCGCAGGTGGCGTCTCGGGTCACGCTGGTGGTGTCTCGTTTCGCGCAGGGGGCATCTCGGGTCGCGCTGGAGGCGTCTCAGGTCGCGCGGGCTGAGTCTTCTTCAGCGTTGTAGGTCGCGTCCTCCTCTGCATTATTGGTCGCGTTCTCAACGTTGTCCAGGATCATATCACCTAGGTTTCAGTCCAAGTGTCTATATCTCCGTGTATATCATTCTCTTTGCTAAGTGAGACATCTTTTAGATTTTTTTTATGAATTCATGCGCTTACACTCTGCTGTCAATCAATTGAATAAACTTCTAACTATTTCCATCTTATATCATGAGTGCATTGATCTCAATGGTTCAGGTCTAAGTGGTGGGTTGAGACGCTTTTCTATGTCCTAAGGGTTTGAGATGATCTTCACTCTGCTAAGGTTATAAGACCTTATGAGTGTGCCAATTGGCAATTTGGGTCTTAGTAGAAAGTCACCCTCTTCGACACCGATGCCCTTGAAATCGAGCGCGAAAAAAATAATAAACAGAAGGAAAAAAAAGAAAAAATATCTTTGGAAATAATCTCTCACATATGCATGGCTAATTTGGTATGGAGATTGTTTGGACGTTGTTTAGGGGGTAGTGAAATGAACTTTGGTGATATTTTGGATTGCATGGCTCGTGGCTTTCGGTCGATAGAAGTTTGAACTAGGTTAACCTAAGTCTATGTTCGTGTGACGCGTTGTTGTGCATGATGACTGATTGTTCGAAAAATTTGTGCTAGTATCTGGTTGTTGTTGTTGAACTCTTCTTGTGCTTAGCCTTAGTTTTGTTTGAGGACAAAAAAAAAGTTGGGGGAGTTTGATAACACGTAGTGTGTGTTAGTTTTAGGCTAGGCATTTACATCATTTTCGCATAGTTTGCATAGCACGAGTTACAAAACCAACACGAACGTTCTTTATGTACTCCTTTTTGTTGATTTCAGGTTTTAAGGCGACAAGACATATCTAGGGTTAATTTCTCTTGTTTTACAGTAGAAACATGAGTGAGTAGATTTCCAGCTATGGGTTAGGGATGTCGGATTTGTAATGGATGCTTGTAATTATTCGTTAATGCTTACATCTTTTGAATTTTGCTTGAATTTCGGTTTTTACAATCAACATCGTAAACTTTCATATTTGTGTTACCCGTTCAGTAACTTAGGAATTTGTGTTTAGCCGGGAGGTTAGATTATGAATCCAGAATCGTTGATTATTGTTTAAGTTCAATTAATGAGAATTTGACAGGTCGGTTAATCGACTTAGGAATTAGGATTGCGCGCTTAATGCTACCGTAATCATGAGTTAATCGCTGCCGCGAGGTAGGATTGCACATTGTTATGGTTAGAAGGTTTAGATTTCGAGAGAATCATTCCTTATTTATGAGCATGAATTCCCCGTTATCAAGATAATTCGATAGGTTCATGATCCTTTGTTAATTGCATCCTTGAAAATCCCGGTAACCTGAAACCCATAATGCCCTTAATTATCAAGTTTTTCACGTCTCCCCATCGCTATCACAATTCACTTTAGTGTTTTAGAAATTAGTCCCACATCACCACCAACTCAACCCATCTTAGTTTAGACGTATTATTAGCTTAGATTGCATTAGTCTCCAGAGTTCGAGCCTTGTATTTACACCGATCTGTACTCTTGCGGTAAGTGGATATTAGGCATTTTTATTGCTTCATAGTTTGCACATCAAGTTTTTTGCGCCGTTGCCGGGAACTAATTACGGTCTAGATTAGGAATTAACTAGATTAAGATTCGGTCCTTTTCTCAGTCTTAGTCCAATTCTTAATTTGTGCTCATCAAACTCTTTTGACCCGAACGTCTTTGTGAATGGATCGATTGTGTTTTCTTTTCCATCCACCTTTAAAATCCGAACATCTCCACGCTCTTCAAATTAGATGGTACTTTCGCATAACATGCTTCGATCCTTGATAAGATCTTGGTTCTTTTGCTTAAGCTATCGCTCTAATATTATAGCATAATAGTGGAACCAAACTCTTTAATGGAAGGGACAACACCAAGTTCACTTATGAACTCCCTCATCTAGACCGCTTCCTTCGCCCCTTCGCAAGTTGCATGTATTCTGCTTCCATAACTGAGTGAACTACCATAGCTGGCTTGGAGGTTTTCCAGCTGACCACTCTACCATTCAAGCAACATATATAGTGACGTGAATTTATTTTCATCCTTGTCTGATGCAAAACACACATCGTGGAATCCTTCTAGTTCTTAAATAGAATCTATATAGATGAGGATTTAATCCTTAGTCCTTCTTAAGTATTTACGGATGGTTTTCAGGGTGTGTATATGTCACGGTGTACATGATAGCTCCCATCACGCAAGTGTATGAGATCCTACTCATGTGTTATCTCTCATCTTGGGTCTTAGGATAATCCTCTCGGGAGAGAGAAATTTCGATGCATATCGAAAGGTAGTCTTTCTTGGAATTTATCATGTTATACCGTCTTATGATGGTATCAATAAACATGGACTTAGAGAGTCTCAGCAGCCTTTTGGATCTATCTCTATAGATCCTTATTCCAAAGCCACTTCTCCCAAGTCCTCCATGTAGAAATGTTCGGATAACCAACTTTTGGTTTCCAGTAATGAGAGTACCTCATTTTCTATAAGCAATATGTCATCTAAATACCACATTAAAAATATAACATTTCTCTCACTTGCCTTCTTGTACACGTAAGGTTCTTATTCGCATCTTAAAAAGTTGAACTTTTCAACTACCTTGTTAAATCGAAGATTCCAACTTTGAAAATCTTGCTCAAGTCCATAAATGAACATTTGCAGCTTGCATACCATGTTATTCATGGAAGGGACTGTGAAACCCACATGTTGAATCATATAAACCTTTTTTTGGAGATTTCCATTTAGGGAAGCTATTTTCACGTCTATCTATCATATCTCATAGTCATGATTGACCGCAATTGTAAGCATAATCCGAATAGACTTGAGCATTACCACAGAGAAGAACATTTCTTCATATTCAATGCCTTTGCGTTGACTATACCCCTTAGCAATAAGACGGATTTTATAGGTCTCTACCTTCCCGTCTGCCTCAATATGTTTCTTGTAAACTCATTTATAGTCAATTGTTCTAGAGTTTAATGAAGGTTCAACCAAAATATAAACTTTGTATACTCTCATCGACTCCTTTTCAGATTCCATGGCCCTCCACCAAATCTTAGAGTTGACATTCTACGTAATTTCCTCAAAAGTCAATGGATCATCATCAACATGATTTCCCTCATTCTCTTGAACCACTAGGTTCAACCTATCGGACGTGTGTCGAGAACGTAGATCTTCTGAGTGGAGCTTGTGCTGGAGGTACAACCTCATCTGGATGTGTTTGTTGAACATATTACTATTCAATTTCAGCACGTCTAGAAAATAATGCTCTCGGGGCATCTCATGCTCTTGAATTTGTGTTGGTTCCTCAGATTCTTGAATCTCATCGAGAATTAATCATCATCGTGATTTCCTTCACTAATAAATTCCTTTCTAAAAAGATTACGCCTCGGGCCATAAACACTTTGTGATCTAAGGGTTGATAGAATTAATATCCCATCATTTTTTATATATTATAGAACAACACTCATCGGATTTAGCTTCAAACTTATTCGATTGCAGTCTTTTGACGAATGTCAGACAACCCCATACTCTTATACGTTTCATGTTCAACTTACGTCTTCTCCATATCTCATATGGAAGTCTTAGAAGTTGCTTTCTTGGGAACTTTATTTAGTAAAGTCTTTTCTAAAGAATAATCCCACAAGCTTATCGGAAGATCGATGAATCCCATCATGGATCGCACCATATCTAATAAAGTGTGATTTTTTCTTTCGGAAACACTGTTATGTTGCAATGTTCCAAGAAAAGTCCAGTGTGATAAGATCCCATTTTGTCTTAGATAATCAATGAATTCGTGACCCAAGTATTCCGTCCATGATCAGATCTCCACGATTTGATGACATTTTCTATTTGCTTCTCCACTTCACTCCAAAATCTCTTGAACATTTTAAAATACTCGGATTTTTGTTTCATAAGATATACAAACCCGAACTGTGATGTATCGTGAATGAATGTGATGAAGTAGGAATACCCTCCTATGTAATGAACCCTTATTGGACGACATACATTAATATGTATAAGTTCTAAGAGTTCTATAGTTTGTTCTCTTTTTTCCGTAAAAGGAGACTTGGTCATTTTGTCTTGGAGACAAGATTCACAAGTTGTGTATGATTCATAATCATACTGTCTGAGATATCCATCTCAATGCAACGAGTTTATCTGATTCTCCCCTATATGATAGAGCCTACAATGTCAGAGGAAAGTCTGATTCAAATGATCATCACTTTCTCTCTTTTGGCCAGAAACGTCATGTTAATCAAATCAAATTTTACGTCAATTAAAACATAAACACCGCGTTGCAAATAATCATTCACAAATAATTCATCACTATGATAAACAAAGAAAATATAGATCGTTTTAAATTCACATCTATCCAACATAGAAAGACAAATTAAATTCGAAATAAATATCGAAACATAATAAACTTCTTCTAACAAATGCTTGCTCGTAGGTATACAAAGAGAAATACTTCCTACAACTAATTTCGTAATGCTTGCACCAGTAATTCTCAACTTGAAGATTGAAGTCTATTCTTTGCAGCCTTCTATTGATCCTCAGTCCCTACAACGCATTGCAAATGTAAAACTACTACCGGTATCTAATACCCATATAGACGAATCAATAGTAGGGAAATAATGAAAACATTTTTTATGAGAGGTTTACCTGATTTCTTTCCATTTAGGGATGCAAGATAATCCTTGTAATTCCTCTTCCAGTGCTCTTTATTCTTACAGAAAAATTATCACGCATCGACATGTCGAACCACCCTTGGCCAAGGAAACTTCTTAGACAAGTTTTTCATTCCTTTTCTTGGAAGAAGACCAACAACCATCACAGGACCAACAAACTTTGACGCACCTCGATCGATTGATTCTCATAATCCATCATAAGTTCAACAACTCATGTGGCTCAGAATCTAACTTATTTATATTATAATTATAAATAAAGTTGGTGAGGTGTCAGAGAGTGAATGCAAGATTGTGTAATGCACCAATCCCTTGTAAAATATGGACCCAAGCTTCTAAGTTGTTCCACAAGATCTATTATCTTGAGAATGTGAGATCCAACAAGTGTATTTGGAGCCATCTTGGCCTTTAATAGATCCTTGGATAGCTCGAACCTGGCCGTCTTGCTTTGGGCCCAATACTGCTTCTTAAGATGTATGGTGATGTCTATTGGTTTCATATTGTGATGCTGGCGTTGGAGTTCAAAACTTATGGATGCTAAAATGATACATTTGGTGGTGATCAAATCGTACGATTGCTTCATAAAGGTAGACATCCCACCAGTATCATCAACAATGGATACAGCCATGGTTGGCTTATCGATCATATTGATAAGGTTTTCGTGCATGAGAACCAACCTTAGGTTCCTATACAAGTCATCAAATTTGGTCCCCACCAACTTATGTACTCCCAGTGTCAATCACATTGATATAAAAGATATTTTTCTTCACTCGTCGAAATGATATGTAAAACAAAAAAAATGCAATATGAGAGAAAATTTCTCATAATGCATAAGTCATTCAGATATAGATTTCGTCTAAATACCATAACCACCAATCAAAACTACTACAATATTATAAATCTTATTTCTTATTAATAGTTTTCTTAACCCTTCATAATATGAATGTGCCCCTCTGGTAGTCAGATCGCATCTTAAACATATTAACTCGATTAATTTGAAATCTCGCAGTGACTCTACATCACATAATCCCCTAGTAGTCAAGTCGCACCTATGGGCGTATTTGAGTTCATCCATCATCATTAGTTGTCAAAGATTAAGATATGTATTCCCGGATAGTTCAAGCGCTTGCACGATCTAATCGATGACTCTCATTGTGCATCTAATGCAGTAGATTAGATGTGCCAAATCTCAATTTATGTGTCTTCTGGTAGTCAGATTGCAACACACAAACGAGAACCCGACAATTGTTTCCACTTATGATGGGAAAGTCACTTGGTTAAAACGTTTTAAAACTCAATTATTAATTATGGTTTGCTATTGTGATAGATTGCTCAATCAAACAGACATATTGTTTGACCAATTTGTTAGTCATAAAGGAAATACTTGGCACGAGCAGTCATACACTCAGTCCGAGTGACCATCGACTCAGATATTGCTCGGGTCGAGCAATCCTTTGCTCGGCCCGAGCAACACTTTGCAATTTTCTCTAGTGGATTCGTTGGACCCGAGCAATAACTTTGCTCGACCCGAGCAACAACTTGCTCGACCGCTCTGCCATGTTGTGATTCTTCTAGTAAGTTCATTCGACCCGAGAAATCATGCAACTCAGTTGATTGATTGTCTACCTCGAATTGCTCGACTCGAGCAACCTTTTCTCGATCGAACATTTTCGAATCTGTGAATCCACTCGGCCCGAGCAACATTTTGTTAGTTCGATACTCATGACCCTTAGTCGAGCAATCCCACTTAGACGAAACGCTCGTTCGAGCATCGCTCGTCCGAAATCTAAATTTCGTCCGGTGAGTTCGCTCGACCCAAGCAACCAATTGCTCGGTCGAATACCTACACGTGACATCACGTGACGTAACATCACACTCGTTCGACTGCGACATCCCTTACAAAATGCTCGGTCAAGCACCGCTCAATCAAACCTTCATTCTGCCCGAGAATTCGCTCGGCCTAAGCGGTCATACTGCTTAGTAGAGCGTCGCACTCTACAGTCGCGACTTCTACGACTTTTCAAGTGAATTTTGTCCGAAAACACCAAAATTCTAATCTGTAAATGACTAGACACTCTAATACTATTGTAGTGTTGTCGGATTTAGGCAACGGAAGCGTTTTTATACAACACGAATAGAGATATAGTATGATTTCATGATTTCGGTTTCGGTTGGTGTTTTTCATAAAAACGAAGAAACCAACGGTCCAAATTACTAACCTTGAGTAATAAGATAATGCATAATATAGTGACTATAGTCTCCACCGTTCAACTTTTGATCGTGACGAGAATCGAAGAAAACCCATTTTTTCTTGTGTTTCCTATATCATAACATTTTGTATTTATGAGTATGATTAGTTATTATAATTAGTGAATACTAGGAAAAGATCCCGCGCGATGCGCGGGTGATAACTTATATGATTTTTCTTACAAATATGTTGGAATTATGTTAAAAATATTAATAAATTTCAATTATGATATAATTTCCCTTTTGTAGTGAAAATATGGATTAGTTGAAAAAAAGTTATATCATATGAAAAGAGTATCTGTAGAAGAATTGTAAAAAACTAATTAAATATGATGGATAATAGATAAGTCGATATTGTTTGCGGATAGTAACGAAAATATTGGTATTAGTTTCTTCATTGGATCATGTACAATAATTACATGTTTGATTTCTTTAGGTATTGGTTGTGATTTAAATGTTGCTTATGAATTTCATAAGCAACAGGAAAATTATTAAAAAATGTTGCACTAATCTCGGTGAATTTGTGGACAATCATTTTTGAATATATGACCTTTGGAAACATATCAAGCTTAATCCGTTTTTGTCAATTATGTTGTTTTATTTAACTTAACGAAAAAATAGTATTCAATATATGGAAAATGTTTACATTTTTCGCAAAAAGAAAGAATGTGGACAAAGAAACACTCAGAATCCCCGAAACTTCCATATTAAACTTGTATCCATGGCATTTATTCCATCATCAATTTATTATCAACCTTCAATGAATATAGCACGTGATGAGTTCTTAGTGCTTTGATAACCTAAAGGTAAGAATCATATACATAATTAAAACCTAATTTAATAAATGATCACTCAGATTTGTCAAGTGTTGCAACTTACAATGGGACGGAGTCCTGATCCTGGAGGGTCGACAATTGCAGCAATGTTTCTGAACTGATGTTTCGAAGGTTTTTTTGCTTCCGAGGAAGAACCCTCCTGGTCATTGTTTTCAGGTAGGTTTGTCCATTTTGATACCTGGAATTTGAGGTATCTTTTACATCAGATGAATCATCCTTTGAGGCATTCACCTCTGTCGTGGTAATCTCTTTGACATCAGATGAATCATCCTATGGTTCTTCCTTTGGAGCCACATCTAAGTACTCCTTCAATAGAGAATCCATTACATCCTCTGCCTACACAAATGCGAAGCCCATAAAGAACCCACATAATTTAATTTGGAAAAACAACTACAAGGTCTTGCCTACAAAAGATTTTAAAGGGGTGGATAATTATCGTTCTTTCGAGAATCACAAATAATGAATTTTAGGTAAAAAGTAAAACTATCAGGAACCTGCCTTTGAAGAGATGAATTTGCAGTTACTTATGCCATTGATTTTGGCATTCCATTCAGCATCTGATACTGCTGAAGCGTTCATTTCTATACCAACGACATGCACGAGTTTTAGTTCGAACCCATAAAGAAGCGATATCCAGTACCCGCCCTTTTAATAGTTCGGGAAATTGTGAGGAAATGTAACGGATTTGGATATGATATTCCTTATGTAAAATAAAGCCAAATAGATGGTCATTACCATACCAACGCGATGTGTGAGCGTAAGCCCTATTGTAACGGTTCCACATCATAGGTCAAAAAGCAAGGTATCAGGACCAAAAGCAACACAATCACCAGCAAGTGAATATAACCTTTCCACAGGAAGGGTATTGACCTGAATCAATTGATTCTCTTAACAATACCGATAATTAGGTTTATAAAATCGTTGCATTTTCTCAATTGAGAGATAAAGGGAAGCCATCTTGAAGATACAGTTACCTGGAACATTGCTGTTGGGGATATACTGAACCGAAGGACATAAACTGATAAATTATCCAATGACAAAGCAGATGAAGGGATTCCTCCGTTAGAGAGAATCGGTGTGACGATTCTGGGATGGTAACATGGAGGCTCGCTAATTCCTCTGGTGGTCAGAAACGATTTACCCGCTCTCTTCGGGTGCCATCTGACCAATATTAGATATAA
>CM071870.1:6083578-6097854 GCA_036759665.1 Gynandropsis gynandra
GTTGTACCCTTTGTAGCTTCGGTCCGTTTAGATACAGGTGAACAGTTTTGAATGGGATGTTGTGTTCTCACACTAAACTGTTTGGAATTCGGGATTGCTGCCACGCGTAATTTCCATTTACAACCACTTCCGTTAAACTTGCATCGTACTTCCCACAACTTCGTATCAGATCTCAATTTTGCATCTCTAAACGAAGCTTCGATTGAAACCTTCCTTACAAATTCATGTACATCCTTCTTGCTATCAAACTCTTGCCCAATTTTAAGATCTAATCCATCTTCGAACTCGAAGATATTATTTTCGCTATTGTGAACTACCATTTGCGAGTTGTTCTCACCATCACTATACTTATGCTCTGCTGGCACATCAGAATCAACATTATTACTGCCACAAACAACTCCATCAACTACCACATTCATGGCACACCCACCATCTTCTCTTAACCTGCTTGTATGTTCACTATCAGAATTATCCGAATCCAAAATATTTATTGTTTCCGGATTACTCTCAACTCTACTTTTGTTATCTGGACCTACAATAACACAGTCATCATAATCTACAACACCTCGATCCTCACCTTTTTTAGCAATACTTCCAAAAGCAGGAATTAGAGGCTCAATTGCCCTCTCAATTTCGATTCCACACTTCACACTTACTGATTCTATCTCCACATACAGCAGTGGTCGAATTCCTTTTATGCATTCGAACATATAACAAATAAGATGCTTGTCATTCATTATATATGTCGGCTTCCTATTTTCACAAATATTGGGAAAATAGTTTAACTTCAACTTTGTTGTATTATTTCCCAATATCATCTCTGCGCATAACTCATCAATCAGTTGCTAGTATATCAAACTAACCGGAGGACATAAGAAAAATACTCTCTGGTTTTCCTGACCTCTACCAACCCATTCAGATTCTCCATTTGGGTTTTTTCCCATTTACCATCATACAAAAAATAAATCAGTGTGATTTTCTCATCCACTGTATCCATTACACCTGTAACAAAAACATAAAAAGAGGGGTAAATTATGTGGCCCATTACGACCGTGCGACTCGATGAGACTTTGTGGCCCAGTGCGACCGTGCGACCCTTTTACCTCTGTGACCCTTGTACCCCTGCGACCCTTGTACCCCTGCGACCCTTTGACCCCTCTGTGACCCTTGTACCCCTTTGCGACCCTTGTACCCCTCTGCCCCCTTGTACCTCTGCAACCCGTATACCCCTGTACAACCCTTGTACCCATGCGACCCTTTGACGCCTTTGCTACCCCTTTATCCATGCGACCCTTGGACCCCTACGACCCTCTGACCCCTTTGCAACCCCTTTACCTCTGCGACCCTTGGACCCCTACGACCCTTTGACCTTTGATCCCTTTGACCCCTCGATGAGACTCTGTGACCCAGTGCGACCATGCGACGGTGTGACCCAGTCACTAATTGCGATTATTTGACATTTTAATAAATATAACTTGTTTAGACTCGTTTTCAATAACTGAGTCTTATATTGACCCATTGCTTTATAACTCACAAAAGAAACAATAAAAACACAAGAGAAACACGAAAAACTCACTATACATACCTGGTTTTTCTGCAGTACGTGCTTAATTGCAAGCTTATTTGTTGACAACAAACGATTTCAACCTATTGGCAGCGAATCTGATGCCGATTTCAAGCTACTCTCGCCGAATCTGTTGTGGTGTGAGAGAATAGTAACTTTCGCGCCACATGAGAGAGGGAAATAGAGGTGCTCTCGAGGAGAGAGAAAAATTGTCGACAAGGGTAACATGAGATTATCAATATTTTAAGGGTAGATTTGAAGTTGAAATTTTTTTTTTCAAAAAATGGTATTTTTAAAGCACTTTAGAATATTTTTGAAATTTTGCCAGATTAACTTCAGCCGTAATGAATGTCTAATGTAAGATTATGAGCCTAATTTTTAAAACAAATATAAGAAATAGAAAACTTCATACTAATTATTTTTTTTAATTTTTTAAAAAATATATGAATTATTTTTATATATTTATTTATAAATATATTCATTATTTCTCAAAATATATTAATCAATATGATATTTTAATTATATATAAAATTTAAGATAATTTTAAATTAATTCACAATAATAAATATTAAATTGATTAAATTGATCAATTTTAAAATAATTAAAAGTTTATATATTTTCTATAAATATAATAAGTATTATTATGAAATAATAAATAAATGTATAAATAAATATATAAAAATGATTTATGTATTTTCTATTAATTTGAAATATATTTAAAAAATATAAGGATTTTCCTAGAAAAACTTTATACAATTAGATATTGATTCTTAATTTATTCGGTATTTGGTGATATTATAAATAAAATTTTCTAGGTATTAGAATGTATATATAGTATGTTGTTACCGTTAGAACGTAATATATATAGTTAATTAGAATTCTTTAATGTATAAATCTAGAATCATCTTAAAATCGTATATAAACCTTTATATGTACATTATTCAATTAATGTAATGGACTTTCTTTTTCTTTTATTATTGTCTTCTTCTTCGTACGTGTATTTCACATCAGAGTACTAAATTTTATTTTCTGTTCCTCTTGCAACAGTAGGTTCCAATTGTTAGTTCTTTCAAATTGCTATCGTTACCATATATTGATTAATAAATGTTATTAATGTTTTCACGAGTAATACAAAACTTATATATCTATATAAATAACTTATGCGATAATATTATATTCAATACTAATTTTTGAATTCAATAAAACAGGTTTAATATAAATAGTCATTTTACGTCAGGTTTAACACACATTAATTAATATAGTCTCTAATCATTAGTACCCTTTATTTGTTCGAATTTCGCATTCATATGATTATAGCTATTATTCATTTTTTATTATTACCACACAAAATATAAAAAAATATTAATAAAAATAATTAAATAGAAGATGAAAGATTTAAGTCTAATAATTTAGAATTAGGTAAGAACGTTGACAAGTTCGGGGGAAGGAAGCGTAATTTACAAAGAGCAAATATATTTGGCACTAGAAAAAGACATAATTATTGATCATTATTTACCCTTGAGGTTATATTATGATTAGATTAAAAGTACTCTAGCGCACGGGTGCGTATTCGGTATTATAATCTTCTATTTTATATATCAAATACATATTAAAAACATATTCATTAATATGTCTTTTTTTATCAAACTATTTACAAATTAACAAAATTTAGTGGACAATATTTATATTATATTTCAATTGATTTGATATATACTTCATAGGGCAAATTATATCCATTCAGGCAGATCCACTAAGCCCTAGGACTATGATGCAACTCGCCTAGCCCTTCATATTATAAAAAAATTAAAATAACTTACTTTATCTTTTGGTAAAGAAAATATTGCATGTTCCAAAGCTAAAATATCAAATTTGGATTCGAATAGTTCTTGAAATTCATCTGAATGTTCGTGTAGTAATATATATTGTTATATTCGTCAAGATTTCAAGATTATAGACCAAATTAGTTTGATCAATTTATATATCGATTTGACGAATTATGTATCAAATTTTGATTTGATCAATTTAAATTGATTCTATTGATATGGTATTCAGAATTATTATATTTTGATTGTATCTAAATTTGTTCACTTAGTTATTATCTTTTTGTATAACATATTTTGTATTAAATATAATAAATGTAATGTGGTATATATTTTATGTATAATGTTCATAAAACTAAAAATAAAACGAGATATATAATACAGTAAATGCAATAAAATTAGTATCATATGATATATTTGTAAATTTAGGTTGTTGAGACTTACAAAGAGTAGAAGTTCAAATAAGGATAAATTGAAGGAGTCAACGAGAAGTTTGAGGAGAAGAAGATGAAATCAAAAGTGGATCCGGAGAAGTCAAGGCTGATGGGAATTGGCAATGAAGTGCGGCTGGAAAACCGGGAAGGTTAGCTGAGCACGAGCGAAGATAGATAAGTTAACTTGACGAAAAGAATAGGAGAACTTATCTGGGAAAATATCGAAGAAGTACTTAAAACAGAGTAGAAGTAGTTCTCAGGGTTTAAGTGTACTTAGAGCGATATTGTATTGAAGTGAGTGAAACAGTTTAGTGTTTATTTGCATCTAACTCAGAGGGAGATCTTTGGTACTTTGTAAAAGCGAACAAGTGTACTTAAAGATTGATTGGTAAATAAAACTAATATTGTTTATGTATTTTGGTCTCTTCGAATTAACGATCAATCAAGTTGTCTGTTTACAAGTTTTCCAATTGGTATAAGAGCTGGTAACCTAAAACTTAGAGCAATTCTAAGATCAGGTTTGAGATCCTAGAACACAACAATATGGAAGGACCCAGAGATCTGTACTCGTTTGGAAAATTTGTCATGCTTGATGCATCCAATTATGGTTATTGGAAAGTCAAAATGAGAGCAAGCATAAGAGGAATCGATGAAGATGCTTGGAGTGTTGTGAAAAATGGATGGAATCCACCAACTGTGATTGGTGAAAATGGAAACGTCAAAGAAAAGCCTTCAGATCAATGGACGCCCAGTGAGAAAAGAAGTTCGACGTTCAATGCTAAAGCTTTAAAAACTATTTTTTCATCTGTAGACATAAATGAGTTTAAGAAAATTCAAGGATATGAATCTGCAAAAGATGCATGGGTACTCTAGAGACTATTCATGAAGGAACTACAAGTGTCAAAAGAACACGTCTAGATATTCTAGAATATCAGTTTGAGAAACTGAAAATGGGTGAGTATGAAAATGTCAAGGAATTCAGTGGTCGAATGAATGAATGCAATTGCCAACGAAGTAAGTGTACTTGGACAGAATCTTGACGATAAGAAGCTTGTAAAAAAATACTCAGATGTCTACCAAAGAAATTTCACGCACAAAAGGTTGCAATGAATATGTCATTGAATACAAATACTACAAGTTTTAAAGAAATAGTTGGAATTTTAGCAGCATATGAACTTGAACTTCAACTCGAACAAGAAGATACAACAAAAGAGGGAAGCAAAGGGGTTGTTCTACAGGCTACAACAGAAAATTCCAGACTTGATAATCTTGAAGAAAATATTGTCTTACTGACCAGAAGATTTGGAAAATTTATGAAAAAGCGCTCAGGAGTGAGAAAACCATCTGCTGAAGAAACTGGAAATAAAAAAGACAACAAATCCGGAGCTCAATGCCATGAGTGTAAAGGGTTTGGTCATTTCAAATCCGATTGTCCCAGTATCACAAAAAGAGAAAGTATGCTGAAAAATCTACGAGAAACACAATGCTACAAATGTAAATGGTTTGGGCATATCAAGAATGAATGTGCAGATGGAAACTATATTAAGGGAAAATCACTAATCATGTTTAGTGAATCGAGTTCGGAATCTGAAGATGAAATTGAAAAAGAACAGTCAAGTTTTGTTGCATTCATTGGAATCATTGATGAGACTGACAAAGAAAGTGATAAAGATCAAATTGAAGAAAAGGAAGACGAAGTAGATGTAGAGACTATCTACAATGAGTGGCTGAAAATGAGCAAACTAAACATTCAATTGGTTAAGACTAATGAGAAGCTTGAAGCTCAGATTCAAGAAATGAAGCAGGAAGTAGCGCTGAAGGAAGAAGAAGTGCGTTTTTCCAAAAGTCAACTTGAGGAAACAAATAAGCAATTGAAAATGCTTTCAAATGGCACTGACAAATTGGATCATCTGCTTTCAATGGGCAAAAGAAAAGGAGATAACCATTTGGTTATTTAGGAAAATCAAGTGACTCTGAAAATAATTTTTTTTCTGGAGGTGATCTGCAAGAGAATATGAAACAGAAAGAAAAACAACAACCGTATATTACACTCAATAAAGATCATGGTTTCAAAAATTTCAAGACAAACAGAAATGAAAATCATCATTTTCATGGGTACAAGTCCAGAAGACAATATCAGGTTCCACATCACAACTACAACAATAGAAGGACAAGTCAGGTAAAATATCATGGACTGAATACTGGAAGAAGATATCAAAGAGTAAATCAAAAGAGAACTCCAACGACATGTTACTTCTGTAGAATCAGAGGTCACAAACAGTTTACATGCTACAAAAGATTCATGTAGGACTCAGGTAAGTCACCTAAATTTAAACAAGTTAGGATAAAGAAGAGTGATCTATATTGCAATGTTGCCTACATTTCTGCACAAAAAGAAAAACCTAACATCTGGTATTTTGATAGTGGTTGCTCTAGACATATGACAGGTACAAGAGAACTCCTTTCAAATTTTGTAGAAATCACGAATGCAGACAGTGTTATTTTCGGTGATGGATAAAGGAAAGATCCTCGGAAAAGGCGATATAAACTCACCAGGACAACCTGCTCTAAAAAATGTACAATATGTAACGGGTTTAACAGCTATTATGATTATCATAACTCAATTGTGTGACAATAATCATCAGGTTAAATTCAACAATAAAGAATGTCAAGTGATGAATTCTGACAACGAGTGTATACTTACAGGTTCACGATCTTCGAACAATTGCTATGTGTGGAGTGAAGAGAAAGTTTTTCTAAAAGCAACAAATGATGTATTATCCTTGTGGCATCAACGATTAGGACATGTGAATTATAGATCTCTAGTGAAACTATCAAGTTCAACTACTGTCAGAGGTATTCCTAAATTAAAACTGAATAAAACAGAAGTTTATAAACCATGTCAATTAGAAAAACGGGTGAAAGTACATCACAAGAAGATGCCTGACGTGAAGACTGTTAAAATTTTGGTGCTGGTACATATGAACTTGATGGGTCCAATGAGAACAGAAAGCTTTGGAGGAAAGAGATACACTTTTGTGGTTGTCGATGATTTTTCCAGGTACACTTGGGTGAAATTTTTAAGAGAAAAATCTGACACATTCGAACTATTTCATTTTTTGTTTCTTCAACTGAAAAACACAAAAAGGTGAATTGAAAGAATCAGGAGTGATCACGCGAAGGAATTTGAGAATGAAGTATTTTCAGAAATTCTGTAAAAAACATGGCATCATTCATGAATTTTCTGCGTCCAAAACACCACAACAGAATGATGTTGTTGAAAGAAAGAATAGAACGTTGCAAGAAATGGCACGGGCAATGCTGCATGGGACATCCATCTCTATCAGGTTTTGGGCTGAAGCCATAAATATTGCATGTTACATCATTAATCGTGTGTACATCCGACCAGGTATGTCGAAAACTCCTTACAAACTGTGGAAAGGTAAGAGCCCAAACTTAAGCTATTTTCATGTTTTTGGGTGCACTTGTTATGTGCTGAACGGTAGAGATTTTTTGGGTAAGTTTGATGCTAAAAGTGATGAAGGAATTTTTCTTGGTTATGGTAACAATACAACTGCATTCAAAATATTTAACTTGCGTACCAAAAAAGTTGTTGAATCTATAAATGTGGTATTTGATGAAGATCATCTAACTGACAGTATTATTTTCCCATTTTCCACAGATACAATACAAGAACAATCAGAATCAACTACTGACCATTTAAGTTGACCTATTGACCAAGCAGTAGATTTTTCTGAATACAACAATTACAGAACCAACATGGAACAAAAGATGGTGCATAAGAATCATTCAATACAAGATGTCACAGGAAACATTGAAGATGGTAGAAGAACACGAAATAAATCAAGGTAAATTATCATGATATGGTTAAATTTGCATGTTTTACGTTGCAGATAGAAGCCAAGTGTGTTCGTGATGCCTTAGATGATGAATCCTGGATAAAGGCCATGCATGAAGAGTTAGAACAATTCGTTAGGAATGATGTATGGACTTTGGTTCCTCGTCCAATGGATTTAAATGTGATCGGTACCAAATGGATATTTAAAAATAAAACTAACGTGAAATTGTCAGGAACAAGGCGAGATTAGTTGCACAGGGTTATACACAAGTCGAAGGTGTTGATTTTGATGAAACTTTTGCTCATGTTGCTAGATTAGAGTCAATTCGGCTACTACTTGGTATTGCATGTTTCTTTGGTTTGAAGCTATTTCAGATGGATATTAAAAGCACATTTCTAAATGGTATACTTCAAGAAGAGGTTTACGTCGAATAACCAAGAGGTTTCGAAGATCCGCATCATCCAGAACATGTGTACAAACTGAAGAAGGCCCTGTACGGGTTGAAACAAGCCCCACGTGCTTGGTATGAACGACTGAAAAGTTTTCTTATCCAGAACGGCTATAAGAGAGGGGGAGTTGACAAAACCTTGTTTGTTCATAAATATGATGACATTCTGTTAGTTGTACAGATTTATGTAGATGACATTGTTTTTGGTTCCAAATCGCATGATAAAGTAATTGGTTTGTTTAGACAATGAAGCGAGAGCTCGAGATGAGTATGTTTGGTGAACTAAGTTATTTTCTTGGTTTGCAGGTGAAACAATTTGACGATGGATTATTCATATCTCAGAGCAAATATGCTAAAAATCTGTGAAAAGATTTGAATTAGATCACAACAAGCCAGCAGTACCCCATGTCAACAACAACTAAGCTGACAAAAGATTCAGAGGGAGAAGATGTTGAAGTGAAACTTTATAGGAGTACGATTGGAAGTTTACTCTATCTTACTACAAGTAGACCTGACTTATGTTTAAGTGTAGGGATCTGTGCCAAATATCGAGCAAAACCGAAAAAATCTCATTTGTTGGTTGTGAAACGAATAATCAAATACGTCAAATGTACAACAGAATATGGAATTTTGTATTCAAAAGATACTAATTGTGAACTTGCTGGTTTTAGTGATGCTGATTGGGGAGGCAATGCGAATGACAGAAAAAGCACGTCTGGTGGTTGTTTCTTTCTTGGAAACAATTTAGTTTCTTGGTACAGTAAAAAGCAAAATTCAACGTCACTATCTACAGCAGAGGCGGAATACATTGCCTTGGGAAGTTACTGTACTCAACTCTTATGGATGAACTAGATGCTAATGGACTACGGTATGAGTTCTAAAACCTTTGTTGCATGGTGTGATAATACAAGTGTTATAGATATCTCAAAAAATCCTGTTCAGCATTCTAGGACAAAGCATATCGAAATAAGGCATCATTTTTTTAAAGAAAAGGTTGAACAAAAACAAATGAAAGTGGAATATATACCTACGAAACGTCAGCTAGCAGATATCTTCACAAAACTTTTGGATTTAAATCGGTTTATTTCTCTAAGAAAATCACTTGGTGTTTGTGAGCTTTGATGATTTTGTTGACATAAGTGATAAGTTGATGAACTTTTCAGAGTTAATGATTATCTTACGAAGAAAAGGGAAAATACGTATAAGTCTGCATGGTTTAAGTACATTTAGTTGACTCCTACTCAACTTATTGGATATTGCTATGGTTTTGTTTTAACAAGTTTTTTGCCTGGCGACTTAAGTTCACTTAATTGTATCACTTACTCCTCTAACAGCTTTTACACTTATTTCTATGCAGATGTAAGAAAAGTATGTTATGAGTATATGCTCGGGTCTAATTTGGGAGATATTCAGTTTCAGTTATAACGTTCTATGATACAAAGCTAAGTTAAGCTTACATACTCCTCTATGTTAAATTCATTTACATAAGAGTATACCTCAAAGAATGGGTAATCAAGGAACTTGTTACATGAACAAAAGGATATCTACACAACGTTCTAGAGGCTGTTGAATTATTAAAAAAAGGAGAAAAGATAAAATATGTTGCTAAAACTTGTTTTAAGTGAAAAAACAGTCTTGAGTAAGTGTACTTAAATGGTAGTCTTATGCTTTATTTGACTAACTCTTAACGAGCTGGTTTATTTTGAATTTTTATCATTCTTAACAGCTTATTTTAAACAATTTTATTCAACAAGCAAATTTAGCACTCGAGTGTTCTCCTTTAAACAGGGCGGTTTTCTGAAAAATGGTTTTTGTGATTTGATATTTTGGTGGCCGGTGTGACTGGTGCAGTTATTTCCATTATATTTGAAATCTTTCTTTGTCGTTTAAACTGCAACTACACTTTTTTCTCTTTAAACTGCTACTCTTCACTCACATTTGGAAATTTCGAAACCCTAACATTTTCTTGAGAGAGAAAGGAGAGAAATTTTTGGTTGCAGTCTTTTTCACGAATACAGAGGGCAAAAATGGCAACTGAAAACAACAAATTCCTAGGTCTCGACGACGATGCTACTTTATTGCTCAATAACAAATAGGTTCGTATGGGAGACCTGGTGTTTACAGTCAATCCTCCCAAAGTGAATGGGAAGAAGTACAAAATCCTTGCAACCAAACATTTTGCTCCTAACAAACGGGAGAATCAACGCTCAAATGCAACATCCATGGTTCACATCCATACCATCTCTGAACCTAGTCGAGGTTCATCTTCAAGCTCAACGCCGCAGAGAGATGTTCCAACAACGATGCCGAACCCTGAAAAATCTGATTCGTCATCTTCACGAAGAGGTACACATTTATCTCCTTCAAAAGCATTTTCCCACAAGTTGTATAAAGATTCATATGTCAATAGATTTAAGACTCTCAAGGAAAGAGAGATATTTTCAGAACGGGGTCTTAGTGTAAACCATTTCAAACATCTGGATATCTGAAAATTGTTAGTTGATCGGAAACTAACACACATAGTGACGTCTGTCGTACCTGTGCGCAAAGAGTTGGTGTACGAATTCTACGCCAATTTCACTCTTGAAATTGAGGATCCTGGCCCTGTGATGTTTGGAATGACATATGTCCGGGGTAGGCTTATTAAATTTGATGCTGAAGTTATTAACAATTTTTTTGGAACGTCAAATGTGGAGATAACTCGGACAAAGGAACTCCAGATTGATCTGGACATGGATAAAGTCACAAAGGAGCTTACTGATGGTAATCTGATACAGTGGCCTGGACAGATTCCAAATTCCAAACTACAGTGGGAGTATGCCTTGCTGAATAAAATATGTCGTATAAATTGGATCCCCAATAAAAAGACAGATGGAATCCGACAAGACACAATCATTTTTCTCTACTGCTTGAAGAATGATATCCAAATAAATTTTGGAAAGGTGTTTCTGGACTCTATTATGGGTCTTGGTTTATCGAATTCCACAAAGTTTATTCTGCCATTTTCGTGTTTGATTCAGAACATTCTGAGTCAACAAATCCCGAATATCATTGGTTTTGAGGAAGTACGAGACAATATTCCTCCATGGATCATATTAGAGAAGAGGTACATGGCTAAGATACCGTCGTCGGGTGCCAATGCCACTCCATGTTGTGATGTAGTTCAAGAACTCCTCTGGTTAAAACAGATGATCACCACGATGCAGTCTACCTTAGAGGTTGCTCAGAAGTTGGTCACTGGGCTTCTGAAGCGTTATCAGAGTAAACGCGTGTAGTTTTTTTGTCTGGCATATTCTGATACTTGTTTTTCTGTTTTTGATGTTTTCGTTTGAATTTCTTATCACAAAAACAGGGGAAGAACTACAGGAGGATGAGGAACGAGTGGAACAGACAACAAACAAGGCAAAAGGAAAAAGACCGAGAAACTGATATGTTCCTTAGTATTCACGTTTTTTTAAGTGCACTTAAGGACAAAATCTATTTTGAATGTACTTAATTATATCTATGGTTGAACCTATTTGTGGTGCTTGATACTATGCTATGGTTACTGTTTGATATTGATATGCTTACATCTTTATTGCATTGTGATTGAATTCTGTATGCTGATTGACGTGTGTTTATGTGATAAGAATTCAAAGGGGGAGATTGTAAATGCAATAAAATTAGCGTCGTAGGATATATTTGTAAATTCAGGTTGTTGAGACGTGCAAGGAGCAGACGTTCAAATGAAGAGAAATTGAAGGAGTCAACGGGAAGTTTGAGGAGAAGAAGATGGTGTCAAAAGTGGATCCGGAGAAGTCAAGGCTGATGTGAATCAGCAAGGAAGTGCGGCTGGAAAACCGAGAAGGTTAGCTGAGCACGGGCGAAGACAGATAAGTTAACTTGACGAAAAGAAGAGGGGAACTTATCTGAGAAAATATCGAAGAAGTACTTAAAATAGAGCAGAAGTAGTTCTCAAGGTTTTAAGTGTACGTAAAGCGATATTGTATTGAAATGAATGAAACTGTTTAGTGTTTATTTACATCTAACTCAGGGGGTTATCTGCGGAGATCTTTGGTACTTTGTAAAAGTGAATAAGTGTACTTAAATATTTATTGGTAAATAAAACTAGTATTGTTTATGTATTTTGGTCTCTTCGAATTAACGATCAATCAAGTTCTCTTTCTACAAGTTTTTCAAATACATTTAGCTAACAATTTTAAAAATCCAAATTCATCCAATATTCGGTCGATCAAACTAATTACCTTATACTACAATCCCTCTAAACCCGGATTCATATCTATAAGGTTTTGAAGACAAAATCTTTTCATAGATACAACGGTCTTAACGGTTTATATGTGTATACACATATTGTTCACGTTCGTCTTACATCGGTGTTTAATGAACTGCACTAAACTAAAGGGTTCAGCGATGATAATGGTGACAAGTAAACATTCTATATTAAATCGGTTAGAACCCTCCACGTGAAATAGAGACTTCAAAATGATAAGACTAAATATCAACACTAGGAAGTACAATGTAATTATTGGTGTCAAATGTTTAAAAAATTATTATATTTATTTTTTTATTAGAAGTTACAATTGAAATTGATTAAGACAAATATTTATAAAAATAATATTTTTCAAAAATTACCATTTTTATAAATCACTGATGGTAACTCAGATCCAAATTGACATTCCAATTTATTAGTACAAGATTTAAAAGCAAAAATGGTTATGGATCTCATTATAAACTTCAAATTATATAGGCATGGCAAACCAATTCAATCCTAGTTATAAACGGCGTGTATAGTGTGATTGATGTAGGAATAATGGGAGGTGAAGAGTCCCACATTGACAAAATCACATGAAGGAACCCATGTATATAATGGGTCATTTAATGGTCATGTCTAAATGGGTTACAAGACATGACATGGAAGTGGGCTTCTTCATGGGTTTGTAATAGGCTTCGGACCTTAATATTAAAGGTCAAGATAAGGCCTTGGGTCTTGGGTCTTAGGGCCTTGGGCTCTTAAAGTGGGCTTCTTCATGGGTTTGTAATAGGCTTCGGACCTTAATATTAAAGGTCAAGATAAGGCATTGGGTCTTGGGGCCTTGGGCTCTTGGGCTCAGTGGTTAATTCCGAATTTAACTTAAATTTTTCGGTTTAGTTTTTTCGAAATCAACTTTAAATTCGGTTTAGCACTGGTTCTGAAGCCAACAGTCACACGTCTCCATTTTGAACGAATTTTGGCTCCTGTTCAAGGGAAAACCAATGCAATTGTTCGGTAAAAACCATTTTTTGGCTCCTCAAGGCTCCAGAAATTGCTGATGGTGAAAGTCTATAAATAGGGGATCATTTTGTTCTAAATACGAATCCGTTTTCTGAGAAAAATACATACAAAGTAGATTCGTCAAGAAGTCTTGAATTTCTTGAGATTGTTGCATCCTCTAGACAGAAATGAGGACAAATTTCTGTCTAAGGACACTGCTCATCGCAGGCCTCGATCAACTCACATTCGGTAACCTCGTTTACTGTTTCATTTACTCATTATTAGTCACTCTGTTTCATAGATTCGGTTTTTCCTATTGAATTATACTAGGTCCGACTTGATTGGTTCTAACAATCTTAGACATAAATTCTTTTATTTCCTTAATTCTAATGGACCAATCAATGACGAGTGCGAAAAACAACCATGTCAAAAAGCCTGAGAAATTCAAAGGCAAAGATTTCAGACGTTGGAAAAAGAAGATGATGTTCTATCTGTCAACTCTTCGTGTTGCCTATGTTCTGACTGGAGCCTCCTAAGGCCCCGGCCGAAGGGGAGACTCTTAGCGCTGAAAAGAAGGCCGAAAGAGAGGCATGGGTTGATAATGAGTTTAATTGTAAAAACTACATTCTCAATGCCCTAGATGACTCGATGTATGACCTCTACGCCAAGTGCGATTCTGCACGAGAGGTGTGGATGTCATTGGATAAACAGTACAAAACTGAAGTGGCCTCTTTAAAGCGTTTTGTGACTGGAAAGTTCCTGAACTTCAAGATGATCGATGACAAATCGGTTATCAAACAAGTTGAGGAACTTCAAGTCATAATCCACGACCTAGAAGAGGAAGGTATGTCACTGCCACCGGCATTTATTGTAAGTGCCTTCATTGACAAGTTACCTCC
>CM071870.1:6101385-6113081 GCA_036759665.1 Gynandropsis gynandra
CTCTCTACAATCCTAACAATTTCAAAACAACCACGGACTCTGTACAAATGTAAACATCATTTCTATAACAACTTAAACATCATACCGTTTTTACCTCTAACAAACGACACGCAATCCTATTACTCTGCTTCTCCATGTTCCTGTGCTTCCACGCTAGCAGGTGATGTATTTACCTGGTTCGGCTCTTCTTCCTCAGCTCCCCGACGAAGTGTAGGAATAATGGGAGGTGAAGAGTCCCACATTGACAAAATCACATGAAGGAACCCATGTATATAATGGGTCATTTAATGGTCATGTCTAAATGAGTTACAAGACATGACATGAAAGTGGGCTTCTTCATGGGTTTGTAATGGGCTTCGGACCTTAATATTAAAGGTCAAGATAGGGCCTTGGGTCTTGGGGCCTTGGGCTCTTGCGCTCAGTGGTTAATTCCGAATTTAACTTAAATTTTTCGGTTTAGTTTTTTTGAAATCAACTTTAAATTCGGTTTAGCATTGGTTCTGAAACCAACAGTCACACCTCTCCATTTTGAACGAATTTTGGCTCCTGTTCAAGGGACAACCATTGCAATTGTTCGGTAAAAACCGTTTTTGGCTCCTCAAGGCTCCAGAAATTGTTGATGGTTGAAAGTCTATAAATAGGAGATCATTTTGTTTAAATACGAACTTGATCGGTTCTAACAATTGAATATTGGGAAAAATAATATTTATATGTTCGTCTTGTGGGGTGACATACAAATGCACTACAGATGTTATAATTATAAAAGTGAAAATGATTTTAGCAGATTGGATGGGACCCTTTCTTGATCTTTAATCAATCTATCTTCCATACCCCGAATTTTCTGGTAATTTTTTATTTTAAATTTCGAAAAAGCCGAACATAAATACTACGTAAATAATTAAATATACTTTCAGATGGTACCATTCCCATTATCAACTGAATGTGAATTAAATGAAAGATTTAGATTTATTTAATATTATATACATGAAGCCAAAATCAATTTAATGTACAAAATTATAACATAACTTTCACGGGCGTAAAACGTGCATAAAATATAAAAAAACGTGCATAAAATATAAAAAACCGTGCATATAATAAACAGACATTAGAGACTTATTTTTTAATACATTAATACGTATACATTAATACATATATTGTGGGCGAGTGTTGGCATATGCTTATAAAAGAATTCTTTATCGTAAAGATAGATGTTGTCTTTATGTATGTCTTCTTTTTCATGTGATTGTGAATATATATCAAATAATAAAATATATAAAATGAGTAAATGTAAAAAAACATGAGTATTTCCATCAAAACTAAATCCACAAACTGAAAATCCAAGTAAACCAAAAAAAAAACTTCAAAAGGTTAATAAGAAAAGCTTGTCCAATCCTTTAAAATACACACACCTCACGTGGCTCACATGATGGGCCCCGCAATGTGCACACTGTAGGCCCAATAGGGCCCACATATCGGCCCAAATGACGGTTCGGTAATGGGAAAAGCTGAGACGACAGTGGCTAAAGGGCCACGCCGGACCACAGAACTCCAATCATAGGTTTCCTTGTGGGACCCAGTAGCTTGGCTTCAGCCACACATCTCACAACGAAATCGACCACATTAGCCTCGTAACGGGTTAACCGAATTTTTTCTCTCTAAACCGGAATTGACGGAACCGGGTAAACCGGATTGGGGAAGATATGACGTGTACAGTGAGTGATGGAGGACTGTCGTTTTCCGATGGAAGCTTCATGTCGTTACCGTCAGTTACTGGGTCCCATCATTATATTTTTCTTAAAATTATTTGAATAACTCTCTCTTACCAAATATTTCATATTGAGAATAAGATATATATATATATATATATTTCGTTGTCGACTGTAATAGTTAGGTTAATAAAATAGTCATCGTTCTTAGGTTATTTAAATACACGCATAAATTATTAGAAAATGAATATGTTATTAAAATTATTTTGTGAAAAAAGGAAAAAGCAAAACGCATCTCTTCATTGGTTAGATTTCACACAAGCATAACATTCACTCATTCACACACATATATTTAATAATATAAACCAAAGGGAGATAATTATAACATTGGCAAGTGGACTCAAGAGGCGTATAAATGACGGATGACAAAATAAAATGCATTATATCAATTCTTATATGAATACACGATGATTTGGCCATGAATTTATACATAAGAATCTTAAGGACTATATATATGTGTAGTAAGTGTGTGTTTTCATTGAATATTTTATTGTCCGTGACATGATAAATTATTATAATCTTTATAATCTCAAACTGAAAATATATCCATATATAGATGAAAAATATAAACACAAAAAAGTCGTCATATCATTTGAATCAATATTTATAAAATGTTTTTAGATATCATGTAAATAATCTTTTTTTTTATAATTATAAATCTATATAAAAATCGTTAACGATTTTCGAACAATCAACGAATATCTAGTGTCTAAACAGATCAATTGATAACTAATTGACGTCTAGACGTCAATTATTTTTTATTTTTTAAAATTTTTAGGGGTAAACTCAAAAAAACCTTCAACAATAACTTTTAATCAAAAAAACCATGCACTTTTTACTCATAAAAAAACCTTCAAAAATAACTTTTAATAAAAAAACCCTACACTTTTAACTCATAAAAAAACCCTAAACTATATTTTTTAAATAAAAAACATTTTAACAGAAAAAAACAAATAACGTTAGTTAATATTAGAAGTTTACCCACAAGTGATCCAAAATTATACAATCCACAACGTTCTCCATTCATAAAATCATTCGTATTTTTCAACTTGAGCTATATCATCGAACAAAAAGGCGATTCTAGATTCATCAAAAGGATATAAAATTCAAAATCGAAGATGGATCCAATACCTCAGGTGAAGCATCGGGCCGCAGAGGATCGACGGAGAGAACAACCTTAGCGACCGGAAGGGAATCCGAGGAAGAAGAAGCCAAAACCGAAGAAGAAGCTGTCTGGTTTTTCCACGGCTTGGCGACGACTAAAGGACACTTCATCAACCAAACATATCCCCCAAAAGCCCCCAAAAGCGACGGCGAGGTTGGGGGATTTTGGGGGAAAGTTGGGATTTTAGGAGTCATTTTTTAGTGTTTTTCAGAAGATTGTCGCTCATATCACATAAATATTTGTTAGCTCCTTTTGATCGTTGTTCGGAAAAGAACTGAAGGAACCATGGTCCAATTGTCTCTGCAATTTTTTTCTGATGCTGATGCTGCCTGGTCATGGTAAACTTCTAATATTAACTAACGTTGTTTGTTTTTTTCTGTTAAATGTTTTTTTATTTAAAAAATATAGTTTAGGGTTTTTTATGAGTTAAAAGTGCAGAGTTTTTTTTATTTCTTTATAACAATGAAATTTGGTTATGTGTTTGCTTAAGTTTGGCAATTCGTTTGGATCCTTTCTAAAATTATGTCTAGATTGCACAAATTTGCACAATCGGTCATTTTGTAATCGTAAATTTATTGTGTAGCTTTTTTTTTGAGTTTTGTATCAAATTTTTTTCACAATTTATTTTAAAGATTTAGATAAGAAAATAACACAAATATTTGTTTTAAATCTATTTTAGTTATATATTCTTTTTTATAAATATCAAATTATTTTACATATTTTTTTAATTATATTTGTTAATCAGTATCTAATCAATCATTAGACCACCATCACTATCGTTTGACTCAATATTTATAAAATGTCTTGTATAAGTAGACATTTTTAAAATATTACTAAATATCAATAGATAAAGCAAAAAAATTGTTTGCTGCTAAATCATTAAATAAATAATATATTTTATATTTTTATACATTGTAGATATTCTTATCTTCATATTTTAAATTCGTTTTTCAAATAGTAATACGCAAGAACAATTTTTTAGTGATTATGATTAAAATAAAATATATATGACTATGGATTCTAAAATATTGATAGCATTTATAAATTAATAAAATATTTAAAATAAAATCAGATTCTGATTTTATTAATAAAATATTATAATAAAATAAATAATAAATTTACCTTATTTTGGGGAAGGGTATTTTTGAAGTGTTTTAGCCCTTTGAGGGTATTTCTGATATTCTGCCAATTTACAACGTCTTAATGTTTTTGTAATAAATTAATAATTAGGAGTTAATAGGGGACAAAACTTTTGTAGAAGCAAAAAGATTTAAAACTAAAAAGTGGGGCCCAGGGAGCCGCACCAATTGCACTTTTGGGCCACGAGAATGGGATGTTTCTGTGCCATTACGTCACCACTTAAATCACGCCACGTTTTAATTTTAAAAAATACCTTTTTCTCACCATTTAACGATTTAAATTTATTAATGCAAGGATCAAAATAGAATGTAATTACAAAAACTCTCTTTTTCTTCTTATTTCCATTTTACAATATCCATGTTATCAATTAAAATCACTTCATATATATTACTTTTCGAGAAAAATGGTCTGGAATTTGTCTATAGCGAAATTATTTTCCTAAAAAAGAATTAGTTTTGATTCATCAGATCAAAAGATTCATCAGATACAAATTTTATATTAACCAAATATCTTTACACTCCTTTTTTGCAAAAGACTCATATTTTAATATTTGAGTTCGGCATTTTGCTCGTTAACCTTTGACTTATTTTTTAAAATTTATAGTTTCCTTGATTTGGTTTAAATATCATCTTTATCTATAACCATGTTCATATATATATAATAGTTATTTTAAAACAAATCGAATTTATAATAAATAGTATTATTGGTTATATAACCCATTAAATTTCATTTTGAATCGTGGATATCACGTCCAAAAAATTACGAAAAGTTTATGATTGTCCCTATAAATCATCACGAATTATCTCCGACATATTTTTTTTTTCATTCACACACATTCGCACTAGTTCCTAATTGGTCATTCACTATGAAACTATTCCATTCCTTTGTAAAGTTTCTCCAGTTAATGAAAAAATTACATTTTTGTGTAACATATAAGTAAATCAAACTTTTTTAAATTTATTCAACCACACATCTCACTCTCGGATGTCACATGGTACCTACAAAAATCGTAGATTATTTGTGACTTGTTATATAAAAAGTATTAACCTTCAGTTTCCTTGAAGATTATGTTGAAATAAATGCTTGCTACTATATTCCGATAAGTGTAACATATACATGCATGCAATGTATAATGCAGGACAAAAATGTATTTATACGAATTATATTAATAGTGTATGATTTTGAAATAAAAGATTAATAGTATTTATATAGGAATGGTCTTTTTCTCATCCGCACAATGTTTTTCAGAGACTTGTACAACAATTCAGGTTGAAAGTGATATCGTAGTGATGGTTGTAACTGCAATTAAGTAGAAAAAAAAATTGTTAGACTATTTCTTCAAATTCTTAATTAAATGACAAAAGCAAAACATAAATATTAAACCAAAAAAGACAATAAAAGTCATTTATTTTTCATCATTAGGATTTTTGTCTCTCTTCATTCTCTTTCTTGGTAATGACAAACATGTGCGTGTATATATATATATATATATGTGAACATATAAGATGCCCACCACAACCTCACTATCTTCTCGAGGTTCTCAAAAAGCTTAATTTGTTTCCTTTAAAGCCTTAGGATATATTCCTCTGGTTTTGAGATCTAACGAGGTTTTTCTGAACTAACAAAGTCAATCACTTCCACTTCAGTTCCCGAGGTTTTTGTCTTTTACTCTCCAGATCCTTTACAAATCCAAAAGTCAAAAGAGAAAATAGACTGATATTCTTGCAGATTTTGAAGATCAGGTGAGTCCTTCTATGTATATATCTCGTGTATGTATTTACTATTTATATACGGATTCGATATTTGTATATGTTTTGCATACGAAAATCAATGCAAACTTCTATAATGTATGTGTATATTATAAAAGATAATCATCTTGATAAAATTGTTATTATGACAAATGATACTTACTACACGAGAGAATTGATTCCTTTGCGACTTTACATATATGTATCATTATTTTTTGTTAAATACATTGATGATCTTAAGATATTATGAGGGATAGAAGACATTTACATATACTGCACCATCCTTTTAATGATTATATTTAAAGACTATTATATATTATTCACCGTAACGTGTGTGGAAAGATAGATCGACGTACTTTCATTTGATTGCATATATCCAGCATGATTTTTTGAACACTCACAATAATGAACTACAATATGATAATACACATTGGAATATGCTACATAATATATATAGATTTCGAGTAGATATAAGGTAATGAGATATTTGTAGTCACTCGTAGTCACAATTATTTACAAAATTATTGCCTTATCTAACAAAATTTATATATTTACTGTTGATGAATGCAGGAGAAATAACAAGATTAAATAATGGAAAGCTTGTTGCTTATTCCTCCAGGTTATAGATTTCACCCGACGGACGAAGAACTCGTTGATTATTACCTTAAAAAGAAAGTTGCATCTCCAACAATGGAACTTAATGTTATCAAAGACGTTGATCTCTACAGAATCGAGCCGTGGGATATTCAAGGTTCGTCTGCATCTTTATGTCCTAAAACATTTCGAACTATACTCGACGAATTCGACTCTTTGGTGACCAATGTATTTTTGTATATAGAGATATGTGGGCGAGGCAATGGAGAAGAGCGGGAGTGGTATTTCTTTAGCCACAAGGATAAGAAGTATCCAACGGGTACTCGTACAAATAGAGCGACGGCCTCGGGTTTTTGGAAAGCCACGGGACGAGATAAGGCAATATATGCAAAGCAGGACTTGATAGGTATGAGGAAGACTCTCGTTTTCTACAAAGGCCGAGCCCCAAATGGGTTAAAATCCGATTGGATTATGCATGAGTACCGTCTCGAGACGGACGAAAACGGGCCGCCACAAGAGGAAGGATGGGTGGTTTGTCGCATGTTTAAGAAGAAACTAACCACAAACAGCAACAATGTTGAGAATCATCGAAGAATGATAAATGTGGGAGATCGAGAATCTTGGTTTACGCAAATGGAGGCGACGAATAATGGCTACTATCATCTTCCTCCTCTTCTAGAGAGCCCGAGAATATTCGTAGCATCATCATCATCCGAAGATGATCAAAACAATAATATTTATGGTATGATACAAGGAAACAACAATAACACCCCAAGCACATTGCATCAATATCCTTCGTTTTGGTCGGAAAATGGAGATCAAGATCATGATGTTAATGTTACCAATGAGATGATGATGATGATGAACACGAGAAGTAATGATGATCATCAACTCAAGGATTGGAGGGTTCTCGACAAGTTTGTAGCTTCCCAACTAATGAGCCAAGAAGAAGATGAAGACATTAGCAACGTGGACCTTCCGAATTCGTCAAACGAAACATTTCATCATATCTCAGGCAAGCAAATTCCGGGGAATGCTTCTTCTGGATCATGTCAGTTATATCCCTGGAAATGATATACCGATTATATATATACATATATGTGTGTGATATGTGTACACTTTAGAAAAACACACTCGAAGCTGCGTGTGTATATATATATATAAATACATACATATATATATATATGTATACAAAGATGGTATCCCACAGAAGGCTTAATTATTAATTATAATGATTATATATGTATTGTTCGTAATTTGCAATTATATACAGCTTTTTTAAAACTTTTTCGATCCACAACGAAGATGGAAGGGCCGTGATTAATTAATATAACGCGAATGATGTAATATATGGTTTTATTTTGGATTATATAATATCAATCTACGTTACAGGTGATTCGATAGATCAATGGATAATATCATAATATATATTGACAGATTTAATATTTGATTTATTGATTACCACAGTGGAAAAACACTTTTTATATAAACACGACGAAAAATAACAGACAAGACAACTATTCTGCAGAATTTGAGTTTCAAATGTTTGCAGAGAAATGTAAAAAACCAGAGAAGTATTGCAGAGGACTGTAAACAATAAGAAAAGAAAGTGCAAGAAAATTTTTGTAAAATTTCAGATTCATTTCAACGCAAAATCATTCTTTCTCTCTTTCTTTAACTCGTATTACATGCGTTTATATAGGCAATCCATCATACATTCCAGAAGGATTTGCCGTTACAAATCTGATAACACTCAATCTGTTAGCTAAAATAATTCCCCATTCTGCCAGGTCAGCAACAGGTTGTTGCTGACTATATTTGTCATCTTGTGCCATCCTTCTCATTGTTGAAAAATCCTTGTCGTCTTGTGCCACCATCCTTCTGTTTGTTGAAGAGTTCCATTCTGCCATAACTTCAGCTAAATTCACCTGAGCACCCATGGCTTCAGCTTCACTGTCTTCCTTCTGCTGCTTCATACTCACAACTATATCCATATACCCGTGTTAAAACTATATTTTGACTTTTTAAATATAAAATAACATTCTTTTTCTCCATATTAACTTTGTCAAAGGTAAGAATAATAAAGAAGACACAATTGAATATCATAGTGGGTAAATACATTGGAAGTCATTGATTAAAAAAAGTTATTATATATTAAGTCGGAAATCCACGTGATAAGCCATTTTTTTTAAATTCATTTATTTAATTAAAGATCAAAGATTTAATTATATATAAACAATATTAATTTTTTTATATTGATTGATGACGCAACAATACAATTCATTATCTAATTAAATATACTTTGATTAAATGATATAATTATAAAGAACGTCTGTGCGTTAAATAAAATATAAAGTTGTTAAATTATTATAATATTTTTTAACGTTATTTAAATTTCAAATATGAAATTTTAAAATTAAAGTATAGTAAGATAAAGGTAAATTGGTAAGAACAAATAAAGTAATTAGGGTATTTGGTTCCAAGTTTTCTATAATAAATATAAACTTCATTCATATTTATATTAAAAAAATGGTTAGATGATTTACGAGAAATAATTAAATATACTGTTATTTATACTTGTTTCTTAAGAAACTTTCTAATGATCTTTAATTTTTTTATCTGTTAAAATCCTTGTCATCGATGATGTGTAAAGTGTTAAAGAACCTAAAAATCAATTATACAAAATATTAGGTAGTTGTAACATAACTTTTACATGAAAATATTGATTGCTACACGATTTGTAAGATTTGAAGTGTTATAGTATTTACCGTCAACCAATTTAGGAATGATAAATGTGATCACCATAACAGTTTTTCTAACAAGTTTATCTATTTGAGACGTGATATTAAGGGTTAGCTCATCCCATATCGAGATCTTGACGACATTGTTCATTTTTTTTTAAAATTTTAGCTCTAGCACAGTTAAACAAGTAATAGATTAACATAATATTTAATTGAATAATTATATAGATCTTCCTTATTGGTTAGTAAGTGCATCTCAATTTTTTGTAGAAAGAAAGGACGCATAAGTGGGTTCCTTGTAATCCCATTAGCAATTCAACGACATATGAAAATTGGTAAAGTAAATTATAGTCGTTTTTTCAATCCAATGCAAGCAAGTCTTTATATGATCTTATTCTAAAGCACTCATTCGGGATATATTTGCTTGTATTAGTAATATTTTCAATAGTGGTATTTGCATTAAAAAACTTGCATGTTGTTTTTGGTCAATTTGAATTTCCTATGTAAGGTACCAAACTGATAAATGTTTCATAATGAAGATATCTCTTTCTTCTATTATATGCTCAAACTTCTTGATATCTATTAGGGGATTTGTCCTTCGATCATTGTTCTCTATAATATAAAAAATATACAAACATAATTATAATTATAATGTACAATTACTAACATATTTAAAATTCAAACCATGTAATTGACAACTAAAAATCAAATGTTGATCAATCGCTTAAGCGGATCGCCCCGTATCCTTAGAAATCGACATAAATCCCTTGTTCGATAATATATTATATAATAATGTCGACTTTTAAGAATGCTTTGGTCTCCTATCGAGTAAATCCTGTTTAAAAAATGTTTTGTATGATAAGTCAACATAAATTTATTTTAAGAATTATATTGCATATATCACCAAGATGACCGAAGAAAAAGGCCACTCATATGGGATATTGAAGAAGTTTACTATACAATGTTTGTTATGAATGGTTTGGTGGTTGAACTTTTATTTAGGTCTAGCATTTTTAGTCCATTTTCGGAAGTCACTCGCGATAGGGAAACATACATTTGTCCATGACCTTGGTAAGTACAATCCATTTTGTTTCAAATTATGTCCCCAGCTTTTATTTATCATCATTGCATAGCATAGTCTGACAAAAAATTATCTCCTACGCGATGTGAATGGTAACTTAGAACAATTGGTGATAAAATGATGCTGAAAATAAGCACTTTGGTACCGATATGTATCCTTCTTGTAATTTTAACCTCTAATACTCTTTTTTTCAATTGAGTTACCACCAATCGTGTTCCATTACATAGATTTCCTTTTTATTTAGATTGCACAACATCATTATTGGTGCATCTAATTTTAAATAAAGGCGATGTTTTAGTAAATCTGGGAATTCAAATAAGTTTAGATATTCTATAGGTAAACGATTGCCAATCAGTGGTGGGAGCATTTTCAATTCCAATCACATCTTAAATTAAGTACTCTACCATCGTTCTCAAAAGTTTCATCAAAACGAATTCATTTGTTGCATCCATTTATTTATATTTTTGGAGTTAAGATCGCTCTTTCTTTGAGGTATTCATGATTCGTGAACATTAAAAGGAACATAGGATACATTGAATTCTTTGCAACATATATTCTGTGGCTGTAAGGAGTAAAATTTATTTTTTGGTGAGAATCTTATCTCCCTTAATGTAATCATTAGACACCTTATTCCATATAGGTGCTATGCCATCCCCCACGTTCAATAACCACTAGGCAAACTCTTACTCGTTTTATCTCATGTTACATGTTAAATTATAGATATAACATGATCCTCATAAATGTGAACGACTTATTGTTGCTAGAACAGTTTGTGTTCAGTCCCTTCCATAACTTGTAAAAGTTTTCAAAATCGCTACTGTTTTCCCGTCAAATGGTTGCTTGATCATCTTTTACAAATATAATATTTTTTCAATGTTCGATTTAATGCTTCAAAGGTATAGCGGTGTGATGCGTTCTCAAAGTTAAATAAAATAACCTAAACTACCCGCAAGTGCACGGCACGTGTGTAATATTTTAGGTGTCGATCCCACAGAGACTACGCAACACTATCTAAACTCGAACTAGGAATCAAACTTGCTAACGAACAAATATGGTGGAAGAACGAAATACTGAAAGTAAATAAATGAATTTACTCTCAACGATAGGACAAACGTTCTAGGAATCCAGTTTCACCGCAAGACTACCGAAACCGAAGATCAATCTATCTATCATGCAATCCCAGTTAAAGCTATCTAAGGCAAACGATCCTAATATGATATCTACCCTCTCTCAAAGCATAGACACGTGATCTAGACAAGTTGCCCCCTAATTTCGTGGCTGGCACCTTGAACTAAACCCATAAGAACTGTGATTCATCCGTTTTACCCTCAACCATTGTTACCCTACTTTCGTGGCCTAACCTCGGTTGTTCTAAACCTGATCTTCTAGGACTAGAATTCTCCTTTCGGTCCTTCTCCTAACCCCTAACACATGCATCTACGTGGCCTTTGTAAACACAAG
>CM071870.1:6125719-6161883 GCA_036759665.1 Gynandropsis gynandra
AGATAGGTTGATCGTTGGTTTCGGTAGTCTTGTGGTGAAACCGGATTCCTAGGACATTTGTCTTATCGTTAGAACCCAAGTAGCATATTTACTTTCAATATTTCATTCTTCATCCATATTCTTTCGTTAGCAAGTTTGATTCCTAGTTCGAGTTTAGGTAGTGTTGCATAGTCTCTGTGGGATCGACACCTAAAATACTACACACGTGCCGTGCACTTGCGGGTAGTTTAGGTTATTTTATTTAACTTTGAGAACGCATCAATAATTACCTAGACTAACGCTTCCGCAAGAATACAGATCATGTAATACTATGATCAAACACTAGGGAATCGATGCAAATTTAAAGCTAGAAAACTAATGAATAGAACGTGAAAATATAAATAAGTTTTTGGAATGCAAATAAAGCTAAACTAACTAATTAACGAATTAAATTCAATTAACTCAACACCACATGTTTCGAGAGATGCAATGAAGTGCTAACAAGATCATGATTATAGATATCATTATGTATTCGGGGAATTCAAGCTCTTTCCTAGGGAATGACTCTCCCAATACCTAAACCCACTATCTAGCATGCATACTACTAGTCTCCCAACTACGTAATCTCACCAACTAGATGCATTGAGATCGTTATCCTAATTCGTAAGTTCCATTAATTGACCGTCCAAGGTTCTAAATCAATTGAGACTTCAAATCATGACTACGTTCCAAAATCTAATTCATATCACAATGCAATTAGATTTTTATAATCATTCATTTAAGTGGTCAAAAAGAACAAAATCATTAAGTACAACCAATCAATCCGAAAACGATCAAATATTATAACCAAGCATTAAACATAAGACTTCAATACATATCGACAAAACTCTAATCCATGGCCATGGAACTACTCGGACTTCGGTTCCAAAAAAGAAACACAAAAGAAATCTATATTCAACATAGATAAAGAACGAGATCACTCCCTATTTCATTACCGATGTCTTCAACAACTCCTCCGTGTTTCGAGTTTTTCACCCCGTCTCCAGCCTTCCGACGTGCTGCCCCCTCTTCTTGTTCTCTCGTGTGTGTTGTGTGGTGTGTGTGTGTGTGTGTTATTGCCGAAATTGATCTTTTCCTCTTGACTCCGTCGTCCCCTTTCCTCTTTCCTCTCTTTCCTCTTTGGCCGAATCTAAGCTCTCCTACAGCTCCATCAGCCTTATTTCCTTTTCTTGTTCCAGCTGGCCGAAGTTTCCTTTTCATGCAGCGACTAGATTTCCATTTTCTTGTAGCGGCTGAAACTTTCATTTACTTGCAGTGGTTGCCTCTTCTGCTCCAGCAAGCTTCCAATTTATTCTAGCCGTGTCCTTCTAAGAATTGTTCCAGCCAAAAGTTGCCATTTTGTTTGAACCGTGAGTTTCGATTTTTTTTAAGACTAGCGGCTAATAGTTCTATTTTTGCTCCAACCGTGTATCCATGTGTATTCCAGCCAATCTTGCTTCTATTTTTCTTCTTCAATTCATTTCCTCACTAAATATTACGCGTGCATAGCACAGATTTTCAAATTATTAAAATTGAAATAATCAAATACTTTAAATATAATATAATATGTATAATTTATAAATATTAAGAAAGATATATAGTTGTAGTGGTTAATTATTTAGTTTATAGTAATTATATATTAACGTTTAAATATATTTAACGTTAGATGAAAATAAAAAATGAATATATTCAAAGTTAGATGGAGATGAAGATTGAAAAGTATTTAGTTGAAGTAATTTAAATAAGTTTTAATAATTTTTGAAGTTATACTTATTTGTTTTTATAACAATTTTTATGAAAATATATAATGGTATATATTTTTTTTAAATATTGTTTCAATAAATTTAGCAAGGGTTACTAATATTTACATGGATAATATATTTACTAATAATGTAATATTAGCTTTTAGTAATTAAAATTAATTAACTTTTCAAAAAATAGAAGTTATATAATGGAATTTATACATTTTTAAGTTACAAAATTTTAAATTATTAGTAATAATAATTCATTAAGTGTTTATAAAATAAAATAATAAATAATTATTTTAAATTGTTTTTTCTTATCAAGTTAAAATTTTTATTTAATTATTTTAAATAGTAATTATATTGAGGAACATTTTTAAAACAAAAATTCTTGGTAACCCTTAGTTACATATTTAATAATATTAATTTCTTCTTAGCCTTTTGCTTTGAGAATGCGGGTTGCTGAAGGCAGCCCGGCCCCATTTTCAAGCTCAAAATGCTTTATTTAGGTCGATATTGTTTAAAAATGTAAAAACTAAAAATAGAAATAAAATAAAAAAGTTTTAATATGATATTTATTGTATCCAAATATAAAATACTTAATCATGAGTTACCAAGAGAAACGAAATCCATAAGGCGAGCATATGATAGAATCACAAGATTTAACAAATAATATAGAATAAAAATTAATCTTAAATGATTGGTCTAATGAACTTATAAAAACCACGGTTAGGAACCAAATTAAAATTGAAAATACTAAAACATTCTCCATCATATATTAGATACTTGAATTTTAGAACATCATGAGATTTTATACATTCTTGAATTCTATCATCATGAAACAATATTAGTATAATTAAGGAAATAACTTTAAAATTTAAAAGATCAAACTAAAAACTGTATACAATTCATATTACCTTTTCATCCATAAGAATCTTTAATGGATTTCTAAAATTAAAATAATTAGTTAAAAAATATAAATGAAAAAAAACAAATAGAATTAATAATTATTTAAATACTTACAGAAAATTTTAATTTGCACAATAGAGTGGTGAATTTATTTTCGTTGGTTGAATATCATAATATTGTTTGCATAGCACTATAAATTTGCTTTATCTTGTTGAATTAAATTTATGAATATATAAACATATATAAGGGAATAAATGAATAGAAATTATTGAATTTTGAGGTAAAATTAAACTTTCAAATTACACGTGGGAAGTTATTTTTATTCGTGAAAGTTATTAGGTTTAAATTATTTTAGAGAAACTTATAAGATTAAATGATTTAAAAATAATATTTTTAAATATTTTATAATTAAATAAATGTAAAATATATAATTTATAAATACAATTAAAAGTGGAAATTTATTGTTTTGTAAAAGTTAAACTAATTAATAATTAAATTATATATTTATTATTAAAGTGTAAAAAAAGATCCAATTTAATTTAAAGGTTTATTTTAAACATGATTTTATCAAAAACATTTTTAACTTAATTTTTGGATTAAAAAATATAACATAAACATTACAAATTATTTATATTTTGTTTTGAAATATATTAAATAATTATTTATTTAATATTTCCATTTGAAATTTTCTCTATTTTTCAAATAAATTAAATAATTTTGATTTGAAACTTTTTTAAAAGTAGTTAAAGTTCTTGAAAAATAATATAAAAGGTTAATGATATTTTATATATAATAAATAATTTTAAAGATATTAGAAAATCTGTATTTTTAAAATATTTAAATTTTACATAGATAATTTTTTGAAATAAAATTAAATGTTTTTAATATATACTTAATTATTTATAATAATAAAATAAAAAAAATAAAATTAAAATATGGAACACGATTTTATTATTTAATTTAATTATTAATTTTGGATAGATAACAAATTATATTAAATTTTAAATTCTTTATATTATATTTGCAAATGAATTAAACTTTATTTTTTTTAGATTTGTATACAAAAATAGCATACTAAAATTTAACAGTGTCCAAATAACATATTAAAAAATTAAATAGATAAAAACTTATATTAAATCTAGAAACAATTTATATTTTATTTGAAATGAATTAAATGATTGATTATTTTATATTTGTATATAAAAATTTCATATTAAAATTTTTGGTTTGATTTATTTCTATTTTTAATTTTACAATTTTTTCCAAATTATAGTTATATTTTTTTAAAATAATATTTAAACATTAAAATTAAAAAACTTAAAATTTAAAATTATTTTTTAAAGTTTTCTTTCTCTGGTTTTTGTTTTAGTAATACTAAGATGTTTGTACCCCGATATTTTATTTTCTGCAATAACACGAGAAAACGCTAGAGGGGGACTAAATGATGCTTAATGCTCGGTAAAGTTTTAATGAATGGTTAAACTAATAGTGAAAATAGAATAAAATACTATAACAAAGTAGACGCTATCAAAGACACTACTATCGCCTACTCTAATGAATCAGAGGTAAGTTGAGATGTCAGCTTACTTCTATGTCGCGAATCACATGACTAGATTCAGTATTAAGATATAATGTGGATTTATGATATCTTCCATAAGAGGGATGAATAAATGTTTCAATTTGGAAGGAACTTTCAATTATCAAGATGTTGATGTGAGAGATTATTGTGTTCTGCTATTTGGTGGGTGAATGGATTTTCTTGTAAGATGAAACCCAAAGGAATGTCCAGAGCATTAATTTCCTTAGGTTAAGTTCAAATAACCTTTTGAGCTAAAACATGTGTCGGACACTGTGTGTGGAGTGATGGAGTTGGCGTTCCTAGACTTACACATGGTCAACACATGTTGGTAAGGAATGCATCTAAAATTCAGATGAAAGATTGAAATGATGAGGTATGAATCATTTTCCGAGATACTCTAGAAGCTTACTTAGTAAAGAAGGGACTCATCGAGGAGGACATCTTAAAGTTTTCAAAAACAGAAAAGAAAAACAAGTCGTCCAACATGTTTGAAGGAGACATGATCAAATATAGTGATTTAGATTTTTGAATCGTAGTTATTTGAGGTGATCACGCTATCACCATGGAAGTAAATATGTTAGACAATGCTAAGGATAGACAAAAGAGTAGGATGTTTATGGTGGCAATTTTGACGATCAACTTCAAAATTGTTCTTAAGTAGTAAGTGAATCAACTATATATAAAAAGAAAATTGATTGAGTTAAGAGCACACACCAAAGTGTAGGGTCATGAAATCGAGGGTATACACCATGGGAGATTATCAAGAAATACGTGAGACTAAGAAGCAAAAGCTCGGTTTATCATCAGATCAATAATAATGGGAGAGTTACCTACTCATACATTTTTTTTGACACAGGTGTTCTGCATAGTTTCGTGAAACCATTGATGGCTAATCAACTACTAATTTTAGAGATCCAAGAAGTATGTTCCATGTGCATACTGTAGAGAGTCGGAATTTAGACTCTTAAAAAGTTTTCAATGGATGAAATATACATTGTCATAGAGGAGAAGCTAAACTAGTTTTCAGTGTTAGTTGTACCACAATCAAGATTTTGAGTTTGGTATATACATAGTGTATATAGATACATCAATGAAGAGATTAGGATGCTTATACAAGAAGATAATGTGATTGCTTGATTATCGAGTCAATGTGTAAGCATGAATATAATTAGATGGCTCATCATGTGGAAAATGCATATATGGTCCTTGTGTTAAAGAATTGGATGACATACCTTTATAGTGATAAGGTATAGATTTATCCTGGCTACAAATGTTTTAAGTACCTATTCGCGTAGCCAGATATGAATTTGTGTCAAAGAAGGTGGATTGAGTTTCATGCAGATTACTAGATTGACATTGCATACCATCTGGAAAAAAATGTTGTTACAGGTACGTTGCGCCATAAGAGAGTTCAGATACGTCAATGCAAGAGTTCAGTGATTTGATTTATCAGATAAGTGCTTTGAGTTAAGAGATAGTGCAGACTGAGTTAGAGAGTGTGGAGTTGTAAGAAATAAACCGTGTAGATCTACCAAATAGAATTTTAAGTAACACAATTATCTGATGATGGATTGTAGAAGATTGAACATAATCAGTTCAACCTCAGGTACAAGTTGTACCAGGTCATGGAAGATGGTCTAATAATGATAAGTGGTAAAGAGTATGTGAACCAAAGGATGTAAGGATTAGATATTAGATTTTAAACAAAGCACACCAATCTAATTAGGAGTTGACAAAGCTGTATTGGAATCTTCGTCAACTTTATCGATGGCTAGAGACAAAGAAGGACACCGCTTGATGTGTAAATGCCCACCATGTCCATTAATCAAATCAGAGCAACAAGAACCAAGGGGAAATTGCAAAGTCTACCAATTCCCCATAGGAAGTGGGACCATATTACCATGGATTTCATGGTGGGTTTTCAAAGAAAGAAAAGTGACAAGGATGCCATTTTGGGTTCTGTTAAGCATTGTATTAGATAGAGATGGAAGATTCACCTCACATCTTTGGCAGACATTTCAAAAGAGTTAGGAACCAAATTGCGTATGAGCACCGCATATCAACCATTGATAGACCAATAATCGGGGAGAACTATAAGGACGTTCGAGGGCCTATTAGAGCATTTGCATTGGAGTAACCTGGTAGTTAGTTGAATCATTTACCGCTTATTTAGTATGCATACAATAATAGCTATCATGCTAGCATTGGGATGCCACCATATGAAGCATTATACGGGCAACCATGTCGTACCCCCTTGTGTTGAACTGAGCTAGGGAAGAGATCTTTGCTATCCTCGGAGCAAAGATTGACTATGGAAAAGTTGAGAATTGTTAAAATAAAATAAAAACAACTCAAGATCATCATAAGAGTTATATTAATCTAAAAAAAGAACGTTGAGTTTAACATCGGAGATATGGTATATTTATGAGTTCAAGCGAGGCGAGCGAGATCAGATGGGAGCCGAGTGAACAAGCTATCACCATGGTTCACGGGGCCGTTGGAGTATCCCTTATCTTTAAAGGGGAATACATGATGTGTTTCATGTATTGTTATTTCGTAAGTGTTTATCAGTACCAGATGAAATAATCATAGAATCACAAAGAAGTTTTAAAAAGGACTTGACATATAAAGAACATTCGTTGGTCTACCAAATGAAACAGTTAATACGAAAGAAAATTCCGATGATAAAGGTCGTGTGGGAACACCATGGCGTGGAAGGAGCGACAAGGTGATTAGAAGAGCATATGATGCAAGAGTATCCTGAATTGTTGGAAGATGGGTAGTATGGTTCTTCTATTCATGAAATACATCAGTTTTCGTAAGAATCAAGACATAGAATTCGACGACGAATTCTATTGTGGGGGGATTATAAGTCCCAAGCCCATGGTAATATATATATATATATATATATATATTATGTTAGGGGTGAGCACGAGTTGGGTACCCGAATTTTTTAAGGTACTCGAACCCGCATCCGAACGGGTAGACACTTTTTTACCCGAACTCGAACCCGTGAGGCTCGGGTACCCGATCAATAAACCGAGTACCCACGAGTACCTGAACCCGTCTTCAAACTCTTTCTCTTGTTTCAAATCACGTATCTGTCTTCTTCTTTATTAAACTCTCAACTGCAAAGAACAAACAAACAACTATCGTCTATCATCTATCTTCCATTTTTGCAGGATTATAGAATCATAGATGACACTACAAAAATAATTTCTCACTCAGATTCAGCCGTGTCGTATAAGAAGGAGGCGAGAGGCGATGGAGACGAGCAACTATGGAGGTGAGAACTGTTGAGAAATCGAGGCACAGTCAGATTGCACAACAGAAGAAGAAGAGTAGAATCTCGGTTTCCCAGGTCTGTTTGGATTTCTACCCCGATTAAGGTTTAAAAAAGTTACTTTGTTTTCGCTTCTTCCAAAACTTGATCTTGTGAATCACGAATAGCAACCGATCGTTCCTGTCTCCACTGGTATCCACACAAACAAAAGAAGAAATCCAAGTGATAGCTTAGGGTTTCGAAAAGGACTTTGTTTCTGGTCTTTTTGTTTTTCTTATTTCTCATTTGAATGTCGAGACTCTAAGCACATATTTATAGAGAATTTGAGATGCTTAATGTGGCGGTTAATCTTAAACCTAATCTGATATTTGATTAAGGGGCCATGAGCCAATTTCGAAACTAGGTGAGATTAGTCAATGGGCCATGGGCCCAATCCGAACTGAGTTCAGATCAGACGATGGGCCATAGGCTCAATTCGAACTCCACACCTGCTAGGCCCTAATTTGAATTCAAGACTAACAATGCCATTCATGGGCTCAATTCAAATGTTTAAGCCAAATACAATTCTTAGCCCAAAATGCTAAATTCCATTCGTTCTTGTGTGCGACCCAATAGGTCCTAATTACATTGTCAGTGTTTAATATCACAAATAATGAGAAGTGTCTATTAACGAGAATGTATGTGACTCGACATAACCATTCCCATGATTAACGTTACCATGTAGTCTGATCCTTTTGTCCTTAATGTCTTGATCGAGCACGAGCCATGGAAAACGTCGTAATCGTATAGTTTAATCATAGGTTTCTGGATTCCCAAGTAGATTGTACAGAAAGAAATAAACGCAATATCACATATCAATTTATTTGAGCACGACCATGCATTTTACAATCTTACTCGATCAAGGAGCTCATACATTACTCACATTATATAGAGACAAATCCTATCTCGATCAAACTAATAACTACCCCATAAGTCCACCGAATTACCAGCAACGTTCAACAGTTTCAAAGTACAGATTTCCCTTACATTAAGATCTCTGATGATCTCAAGTCAAAGGATCACATACACTATCATCACTATGAGAATTTCCTATGACACTCATATAACAATCGACGCAGTAATCTCATGGAGGATCGATCCAGTACAATATTCTCAAACATGCACTTATGTGTTGAATTGATATCTCATATTAATTCAACACATACTAGTCTCAATGCATCATTGATATCCTCATTTTCAATGATACTCGACTAGGGATTTCATTTAAGAATATATTCAAAACAATAATCCTAAGGATGTTATTGCATTCACTTATAATATAGAGAAAATAAAATGAATGAAATAAAAAATTCCATAAATAATAAAATGTCATGATGCATAAATAAAACCCCAAATACACTCAACTTATGATTGACCTCTAGGGCATACTCCGAAAATCTCCCACTTGCGCTAATACCAATCAGGCCAATCAGGCATGGGTCTAATGCCTATCGATCTAGTGTAACGATCATGCCTAAGTTGCATCAAAGGTTTTGTCAATGGGTCAGCGACATTTTCGTTTGGTGGTACTCTGCATATCTTCATATCTGCTCTCTCAAAAATTTCTCGAATGAGATGGAAGCGCCTGAGTATGTGTTTGGATTCTAGTGAAATCTGGGTTCTTGAGCTTGTGTAATGGATCAATTGTTGTCTTAAAAGCGCTCAACGGGATTTGCCAAGCTAGGAACCACTCCATGTTCGGAAACGAACTTCTTAATCCAAACAACTTCTTTTGTCGCTTTTGATGCAGCAAGATACTCGATCTCTAACGTAGAATCGACAGCTGTGGCTTGCTTAGAACTTTTCCATCTCATAGCACCGCCATTCAGGCAAAACACATAATCAGATTGTGATCGGTAATCATCCTTATCGGTCTCGAAGCTAGCATCAGTGTAACCACTTACAATGAGCTCTTATTCACCTTCATAAATCAAGAATTTATCCTTTGTACTTTTCAAGTACTTGAGTATATTCTTGACAGCGATCCAATGACTTTCACAGGGATCGCTTTGGTACCTGCTAGTCATACTCAAGGCAAAGGATACGTCGGGACGAGTACATAACATGGCATACATGATATATCCTATAGCAGATGCATATGGAATCTTAATCATGTGTTCTCTCTCTTCCGGTGTCATAGGACACTAGTCTTTAGAGAGAGATATGCCATGGTTCATAGGCAGAACCTTTTTCTTAGAATCCTGCATGCTAAACCGCATTAGCACCTTGTCCATGTATATACATTGACTTAGGCTAATAAGCTTTCTTGATCTATCTCTATAGATCTTGATACCTAGTATATAGGTAGTCTCGTCTAAGTCCTTCATAGAAAAGCAATTCCTTAACCAAGTCTTTGTAGACTGCAAGTTAGGCAATTTTGTTTTACATAAGTAGTCTGTCATCTACATACAACACGAGGAAAACTATAACGCTCCCACTAACCTTCTTGTAGAAACAAGACTCGTCTTCATTTTTTGATGAAACCAAATGCTTTAATCGCATCATCAAAACAAATATTCCAACTCCGAGAAGATTTCTTAAACCCATAAATGGATCGATATAGCTTGCATACCTTTCTAGTGTTCTTTGGATCCACAAAACCTTTTGGTTGTGTCATGTACACATCCTTGTAAAGCTTTCCATTAAGGAAAGTGATTGTGACATCCATTTGCATATTTCATAATCATGGTAAGCATCTATTGCAAGAAAAAACCTAATGGATTTGATCATAGCAACTGGTGAAAAGGTTTCGTCATAGTCAATGCCATGAACTTGTTTTAAACCTTTTGCAACCAACCATCCGTTATCGGTATGAACATTACCATCCACGTCGGTTTTCTTTTTGAAAATCCATTTACAGCCTATGGGTCTTACCCCTTCAGGATGATCAACCAAATTCCATACTTGGTTTGTATACATGGATTCCATTTCAGATTTCATGGCTTCAAGCCATTTCTTAGAATCCAGCCTGGTTATGGCCTCTTGGTATGTCGTGGGCTCATCTTGATCCATGAGCATTACATCATCATTTTTAGTCACAAGAAATGAATATCTCAGTGGCATACGATGTAATCTAATCGACCTATGCAAGACCTATGTCTCTTGAACAGGTGTTTGTTCCACAAGAACTTGTTGTTCCCGGTTCCTCAACGTTTTGTGGTACCTGCTCAAGTTTCATCTCAATATCAGTTGTATCACATGGTTCTTTAATTTCTTCCAGTTCTATAGTGCTCCCACTAGTTTTTCTAGAAATGAATTCTCTTTCTAGAAAAACACCCATGCAAGCAACAAACACTTTGTGATTGGTGGGGTTGTAGAAATAGTATCCTTTAGTTTGCTTAGGATACCCCACGAGAATACATTTTTCAGATTTAGGGTCAAGTTTTTTGAAGGCTTGACATCTAACGTAAGCTTCACAACCCCAAATCTTCAAGAAAGACATATTGGGTCTTTTTTCGGTCCATGTCGTATTGGTGTCTGCTCGACTGATTTACATGGAACATGTTTTAACATGAAAGCAGATGTCTCTAATACATATCCCCAGAAAGAATGTGGAAAAACTGTTTTACTAATCATTAATCAAACCATGTCTAAAAGAGTTCGATTTCTCCTTTCAGAAACATCGTTACTTTGAGTTGTAGCTGGCAGAGTGAGTTATGAGACAATCCCACACTCCTTTAGATAGCCAATGAACTCTTGGCTTAAAAATTCACCACCTCGATCTGATCGAAGTTTCTTGATACTCTTTCCATGTTGGTTTTGTAGTTTATCTTTGAATTCCTTGAATTTTTCAAATGATTCAGATTTGCGTGTCATCAGATACACATATACGTGCCTACTGAAATCATCAGCAAAGGTAACAAAGTATAGAAACCCACCTCTAGCTTGTGTGTTAAAAGGTCCACATACATCTGTATGTATGAGATCTAGTACCCTACTTGCCCTTTCACTATGTCTTTAAAAAAGGGCCTTAGTCATCTTGCCCATTAAACAAGACTCACATGTTTCAAATGATTCAAAATCACATGAATCCAACATTCCATTTTTATGGAGTTTGGAGATCTGATTCTCGTCTATATAGCACAAAGGGCAGTGCCAGGGATATGTAGGATTAGATTCATTAGATTTAATCCTTTTGGTATTCACGTTATAGATAAGCATATAAAAGTTTAGAACATAAAGGCCATTAATCAAATGCGCAACTCCATACACCATATCATTCAAATAAATGAAGCAACATTTATCCATTATTATAAATGAAAAGCCTTTCTTGTCCAAATAAGAAATAGAAATAATATTCCTAGTAATGGAAGGAACATAATAGCAATTATTAAATTCTAAAATAAGCCCAGTGCACAAAGTCAATACCTAAATTCCTACAGCTAATGCTGCAACTCTTGCTCCATTTCCAACTCGTAGGTCGACTTCGCCAACGATCTAATTCTTTTTAGTTCCTATATATTAATGCAAATGTGAGAACCACAACCGATATCTAATACCCATGAAGTAGAAACAGATAAATGGAATTCTATAACATAAATACCTGAAGCAAAAGTATCACCTCCCGTTTGGCTCTTTAGTTCTTCCAGATAAACTTCATAGTTCCTCTTCCAATATTCGGTCTTACCACAATGGAAGCAGTTTCCTTCCTTAGCCACCCCACCTTTGGGTTTCAAGGCTTGATCAAACTTGTTCTTGGGCTTTTGACCCTTTTTGCCTTTGGTCTTTCTTTTGGCCTTGCCCTTACCCCTTTTGTCCATTTGAACCATCAGGATAGTGTTGGGCTTGACCTTCTTGATGTCTGCTTCAGCAATTCTCAACATGCTAAACAATTGTGGCAGAGTCTTCTCAAAGTTGATCATGTTGTAGTTCATGATAAAATGTGAATAAATTTTTGGCAACGATTGGAAAACCAAGTCAATGGCTAGCTATTGGCCTAATGGGAAACCCATCTTCTCAAGGTTCTCGATACACCCAATCATCTTGAGTACCTGAGAACCAATAGAAGTTCCCTTTGCAATCAAACATCTGAAAAGAGCCTTAGAGGTTTCATACCTCTCTTGTCCAGCTTGCTCTTGGTACAATCCCTTAAGTCGAATGATGATATCGAACGCTCCCATTTCCTCATTTTGCTTCTGAAGCTCAGAGTTCATGGTTGCTTGCATAAGGCAGTCTACATCAAGGGCATCATCTTGGTACTTCTTATAAGCATCCTTTTCAGCCCGAGCTGCATTAGCCGAAGGCTTAACACGTGAAGGGCCCATAAGGACATACAACTTATTTTCTTGCTTAGGAACAATTCTCAAATTTCTATGCCAATCTAGGAAGTTTGTCTCATTAAGCTTGTCCTTCTCAAGGACCGATCGTAATGATAGTGCATGTGTGTTTGAAGCCATGGTAATCTAAAACAGATATGTACAGAATATAAGTATCTCAAAATAATCATTCAATAAGGACTTTCATTAAATGATTCTCCCACAAAATTTTGCGAATTAATAAACCTCAATATTATTTCGGAAAGACATATGCATATCTCTCTAGTGGGCCAAGATTCATATTTCACTTAATCTAAGTATCACTTTGGAGATACACTTAGACTTGTTTATTTAGGTAGATAACTCTTGCCAATTACATCTCATGTAATTCTTGGATAGCTAGGTGAACAACCCTTATTCAAACTCATCACATGAATTAATAACCCAACTTTATGCGTCTAAGTCTCAATCTCATTCAGATATCTTAGTTAAGTTAATCCAATCAACAAGCAGTTAAATATCACAATTATCCCATCGCGTCTTACTAAGATTGATGTATTACTTTGCTTTAGCAAACCCACACACATCAATCTAAGTCTTGATGAGTGCTCTTTGATTGGTAGGCTTTATCTTGATGTAATTTCATTTGAGGGATTTTCATGTAATTACATAAATTGAAACAAATAATGATTGGTCTTTATTCAGAAGCGGATTATCACCCCACATTGAGTTGTTCGGCGGTCCCACAACAAAATTGATTAATTCAATACTCACAAAACTTCACTTCTTTTGATTTCCGATTAAACATGCAAACCCTAGAATCGATCGCATCGATTTATTTTCATAAAGCTTAGAATCGAAACCATACATATAGAGATATGATAGAATCGAAACCAGGCACGCAATTCACATATCCAAAGCCATGCCTACATGGACATCACTGTCCCAAATCCATGTATGCACGCACTTCAAAGATCCAAAACCATGCATACACATACATCATAGAACTGATGCCCTGTATGCACACACTTCATGGATCTGAAGCTATGCATACATGAACATCATAGATCCGATGCCATGTATGCACACACTTCATGGATCTGAAGCTATGCATACATGGATATCATAGATCTGATGCCATGTATGCACACACTTCATGGATTCAAAGCTATGCATACATGAACATCATAGATCCGATGCCATGTATGCACACACATCATAGATCTGGTGTGAAAAACAAAGTAAATTAAACATGCACATCATATGTGTAAAACTAATCAGTGCCTCCAAAACCAGGCTCTGATACCTATGTTGGGAAACTGAGGCACGATCAGATCGCGTAGTGGAAGAAGGAGAGAAAAATCTCGATTTCCCATGCCTATTTGGATTTCTGTCCCGATTAAGGTTTAAGGAAGTTACCTTGTTTTCGCTTCTTCCAAAACTCGATCTTGTGAATCACAAGCAGCAACATATCGTTTCTACCTCCACTAGTATCCACACGAACGAAAGAAGAAACCCAAGTGGTAGCTTAGGGTTTCGAAAAGGACTTTGTTTTTTATCTTTTGTATTTTTCTTATTTCACATTTGAATCTCGAATCTTACACATGTATTTATAAGAAATTTGATATGCTTAATGTGGCAGCTAACCCTAACCCTAGTCTGATATTTGATTAAGAAATGGGTCATGGGCCCATTCTGAAACCAGGTCGGATTAGTCGATGGGCCATGGCATAATTCGAACTGAATTCAAATTAGATGATGGTCCATGGGCTCAATTCGAACTGCACACCTACTAGGCCCTAATTCGAATTCAAGCCCAACAACTTCAGTAATGGGCCAAGTTCAAATTTTAAGTCCAACACAATTTTTATCCCAAAACGTCCAATTCTCTTCGTTCTTGTGTGTGATCCATAAATAATAAAATATCATGATACATAAAAAAACCCAAATACACTCAACTTATGATGGGTCTCTAGCACATACTTCAACAAGAAGCGACTGCAGGAGACACATAGAGGAGAGGCAACATGTGAGATGGAGAAATAGTTGTACGAGTTGGAGGCGAGAGGCGGCTGTGTGGCTTAGAGGGGAGAGGTGTTCGCATGGTTGGAGGGTGAAGTGATAGGCAGCCATGTGACTGTGGATAGTGAGAGAGAGAATGGAAGGAAAGGGTTAAAAAACCCTATTGGAAATTATGTAAATAAAATGATATATATGAGTATTTTAATATTTTTGTATATATGTATCCGCGTACCTGTGGGTACCCGTTGTAAAGATAAACAAACCCCTGAACCTGCTCAAACTCGTGGATAATGAGATTTCATTATCCGAACTCGAACCCGCGGGTTCGAGTAATTTTTCATGGGTTCGGGATGAGTTTCGGGTCGGGATGGGTTCTTCGGGTAAATTTTCCACCTTTATATTATGTATTAGTGTAAAAAAAGGAAGAAGAGAAGAAAATAAGCCGTGTGGCGGAGAGAAGGAGAGGGGGAAGAAGAAAGAAGAAAAAAATGAGAGAAAAAAAAAAGAATTCATCAATTTTTCGTCGTGTTCATCATGGATGAATATTAATCAAGATTATGGTAAATCTCTACATATTTTTTGTGATTATTTCTTCAAATTGAAGATTAATATTGTGGATATTGAGTAATTGAATGGATAGTAATAGGCGAAATTCGATTAGTGTTGTTGGTAATATCAACATAAATTGTCAAGTTATCGTGAAAACTTAAGGTGATGATCTTTTTCCATCAATTTTTTTGTAGTTGATTGTGGATAAATCCTTACGACTTAATTGAGGTATGATCACAATAGAAATTTTAGAAAATTCATAATGAGGAATTGAGAGGTTATAGGTGAAGAATGAACCCAAGCCTAGAATAGTCAAATGATGATTGATGGCGTATATATGAGTTGGTTTTGGTGAAATTAAAGTAGTTGGATATGATCTAGAAAATTGACGCTCGACCAGGTGTCGAGATCAAAGACTGGATATTCTGGGTTCGGTGATGGAGAAGAGTGAGCATATTGTCTAGTGTGCTCGATCGAGTAATTTCACACTCGAACCTTCGAAAGAAGGTGTACGTGAGCATGTTGGTGAAAGATTTTAAGTGAGCAATATCGGGTCGATAATGTTAGTATTGCGACACTTGGATCAGGATCGGTGTCCTACTGTGCTAGGGTTATAGTGACCTTTCGAGCGACGATAGGCTTTAATTAGTCATATTAGTGGATTTGCTAGCGTCGTACTGTGTTGGAGTTGTGATAACTTTTCGAGCGACGAAGCGCTGCATTGTACTGTTGTATGGGGTACTTTGTGACCTTGCTAGATCTTCAGTGTGCTAGGGTACTCTTGACTTTACGAGCGTATGCCCGAGCTAGAGTCATGTGGACTCTAGGAGTTTTGAACCAATGTGGTACTTGTCTTAGACTTTGGATACTCAGTCGGGTTGGGTAAAGCATTTCGATGAGAGTTTTACGTGAGGAGTATCGGGTCGACGATATTAGTATTGCGACACTTGGATCAAGGTCTGCATCGTACCGTATTGGGGTTATGGTAATCTTTCGAGCGACGGAGCGCTGTAGTTAGTTAGATCAAAGGATCTACCAACGTTGTACCGTGTTAGGATTGTGGTAACCTTTCGAGCGACAAAGAGTTGTACTGTGCTATGGCTATGGTACGTTGTGAACTTGCGAGATCTTTAGTGTGCAGGGGTCCTCTAAACTTTGCGAGAGTATGCCCGAGCTAGAGTTGTGCAGAATTTGTGAGTTATGATCCAATGTGGTATTAGTTTTAGACATAGGATACTCAGTTTGGTTGGATAGAGTTATTTAGTTGTCTATAGCATGACGAATGTTTATTTGATGTTACACATTTGAGAGTGGGAGAATACGTGACGCAAAGTGCGTACATGTGTTGATCTCACTGAGTACGTGTACTCACCCCTTTGTGGACTGTCGTAGATGGACATGTTATAGCGAGGAAGAAGATCAAAGAGGCCGAGCAGCAATATCAAAGGTTACAGCGGACTGATAGCGTGCATGAGTTCTAGATAAACTTTATTATACATTTCGTACTTATTTTTATTATGATTTTATATGTTTTCTTTCGCTGTATGGTCTGAACCTCTTTCAATTTGAAACAATAGTATTTATTTTATTTTGTAAATAAGAGTAACCATTTTCAATCGCAACCCAACCTCTCTCTCACAATAGGAAGCACCGCTGAAGGAACGACATGAATGCTCGTCGTCTTGCGGTCTACAGATGTTGTAGAAACACTGCTAAAGCAAGATATATGTACGTATTTTAGTATGGTATGTGATTTGAGAAAACTTTTCATGCTTTTAAGGTTAGCGAATTTATGGATTTCCTTTTTTGGTTTTAAATTTCTTAAACGATGTGGTGTACATCTGTAGGATGTCCAAGCTGGATTATCCGGATTAGACTAACTTGGACCGATCCAAATAATCTAAATCATTTTGTATATAGATTATCCTATGAACACATATGGGTTCAAATTTTATAACTCGTTTGGATTCAGTTAAATTTGATTCGGGTTCGGTATAACTTGATTAAACCGAAAAATCCAATTTAAAAAAATTGAAGTTTTGTCATGTTTCTCTCATGGGACGTGCGATTATTTTGTTTTTTTTTTTCTCTACAGATGTCCAAACCAAAGTAAGAAACAACAGATCCATCGAATCTTCTCTTCTCCCACGTTGTCATCCCACTACCGTAATACGACTGGCATCGTCCCATGCTAATGTCTCTTTTCTACAAGCTTCTTCTTTGGTTGCTTCTTTGTCATTTCTCCACTTGCTTCTCCGTAGACTTCCCTCAATTTGTGATCTAAGCTTGCTCATTTCTTTTTTTTACCTATATCTCAATTTGTTCTATATTTCCTTTGCAATATCCTCTAATTTTGTTTTTTGAGATGAATATTTTTCTTGTTGGTTGATGTCAGTTTCCAATTTAAGTAGCGATGGAAATCTCGAGATCATGTCTGTAGCTCTGAATATATGCTACATTTGTATTTTCTTCTATCTTTTTGTTTTGGTTTGGCTTTTTAATTTATATTTTTGGTGTATATGTTGCATCTGTTCTTGATTAAACCTTATATGTTTTGCTTCTTTTGTGTATGTGTAAGGAACTAAGAGATAATGTTGTATCTTTTGTGATTGCTGTGTAAAATTTCTGCATTGGTATTTTGTTTTGTTGTCAAGTTCAATTTATTGATTATAAATATTTATAGTCTTGTTTATAGTTCATGTTTACATTTTGAGTTTATTAATACGTGATTTATAGTCTTTATCTTTCTATTTAATATTGAAGTTATTGTTAAATCTTTGTTTTTTAGCATATCACACACAAATAATAGAGAAAAATGAGATGTAATTTCACTTTATTGCACGATGATTTGAATAAGTTTTTTTTAAATGATTTATAATATATGAAATCAAATTACTTGTTTAATTTAAACTTGTTAAATTTTTATGTCGTTTGAGGTTCATTTTGTTTTTTTGGAGTTCATTTAGGAGATTTCAGAATAGAAGAATTTTGAATTTGAAGACATTTATAAATTTAATTATTTAATATTGTATTTTTGTTGTTTTTATATGTTATCTTTAATTTTTTTTGTCTTAGGGTTTCTTGAGAGTTGTGTTTGTCTTAGGGAAATATTTTAGATATAAACAAGATATACCGATGTTTTAGGTGTTTGCATGTGTTTGTCTTAGGGCTTCTTGATAGCTGTGTGTCAGTGGTTTATTTAGTCGAATCCAAAAAACTATCTTCCACGGTTTGAGGTGTTTCTACGATTTCCGTTACATAGAGTTCATTGATTACAAATGGGGTTTAGAACCAATTAACATATTGAGGTGTTTTTATAACACACCTTTCTTGATTTAAACAAACAACATGCGAATATATTTCATATCGGTAGATTAGCATACTGGGTAACGGATTTGTCTTTCTTTGATGTGTTTTTTTGTATGTTTACAAATTTTGAAAAATAAAGACGATAACCAACAAAATCACATGATACAGACCCTTGAAGTTAAACATATAGGTAAATCACAAACCTACACTAATTTTACTTTTTCTTAAATGACTAATTTCTTTGGAACAAACTAACTAAAACAGAATAATAAAATAACCCAAATGGTAGGGATTATCATAAACTACTGGTTAAAAAAAAGCATATAATATGCATTAAAAAATATATTGCAAAAAATAAAAATAGTTCTAAGAAGACATAAAAGTTCATATGAGAAAATCAATATTAGCCGACCAAACATATATATTAAAGGATAAAGTAATGAACATAATGTTATGAAATTCATCTAAATCCCAATCTTTTAAACTCAAACTATGATCTGACTAAGTCTTTTTAAGATCTCTTTTTCCTCTTGGCATTGAGCCCATCCGATTGGAATCTACATCTTCAACAACTTCGTTGTTTACATACTTTTAAGTCCATTTATGGGCTCCTCAATAACTATTTATGTTTTTGCCCCCTCATTACTCATCTGCAATTAAACTCATAAATTTTATGGTGGAGCAAATGTAAAGTATAACTGTAAACAGAACAATTAAAAGTAGTATACCTCAACCACATCTTTTGTTTCCACATTATCCACATCAATAATACATGTGATTGTAATGGATAACTAGATGAGGAATTGTAAGAAGTGATCTCAATGTGGCATGTATATTCTTTTCCTACAATATTCTTCAAATATTGAGGAATATTGTCTCCACTAAACACTATGTAAAGCCAAAATTTGTAATAATCAATGATAAATAAACAATTTAAAGTCAATAAAAAGAAAAAAGTAAAACTTATACAATTGGTTCAACTTCAAAGCCTTGATATTTGTTATTTTGACGATTTCGCGATCAAATGCAATAAAAGTTACAACTTTTTCACTATCGTCAACAACCAATTCAACCATGATACCTAGACAAAACTGTTACAATGACAATCTAAAAACATATAAATGTGATTTATAGAATTATAGAATATTGTAATAATAAATACAAACATGTTCAACCCAACATTGATTGAATCGTTGCAAAATGTGTAAAGAAGTTCCCGATTCTTTCAATTTTCTAGAACATTTTGCATAGACAACATAGCTCCAACTATTTTTGGACAACACATTAATGATCTTTGTTATATAAATGAACCTCGGTTTGCTACGTTTGAATTTTAGAAATTGAAATCATACCAAAGATAGGTTAATGCATAATTAAGATATATAATATACCCGACAATCAGATTTAGTGATATAGCTATATAGATCAATGATTGAAATTGTTTTTCGATTTTAACATCATCACTTGAAAAACCGTTACACTTGGTACCATAGTGGAAATCACCTGCCACACTATTTAAAGAAAACATTATAAAAGATTAACAACAAAACATGCAATTGGAAACTTAACGATACAATAACGTAATGGGATACCTTTCCATAAAATCTCTATCAGCCTCCCAAATATAAAATAATCGTGCAACAATTAATGGTTGACTACGACCAATCATAAAATCGTTAAAAACAATGCGAGATACCGTAGAATACCGTAGAATAGATAACTATTCGCGACGGTATATCCATTCAGAAATATGATAGTGGGTTGCACTGAATAACATTAGGGATTGTGAAAAAGATTTCTGTACGAATTCTTCGTTTCTAAGCTATAACATGAATTTATATAGAGTTGAAATTCTGGTGGTTATTAATGTAATTGATTTAATGTGATTATAATGTGTCAAACGGCTAGAATGGAAGGTCTTAGTGGGTTTAGTGGGTTGAGTTTAAATGCTATTTTTAATGTGGGGAATTTATTGGATTTTTTATAGGTTTATTTGCATCAGTTACATTTCCATTGAATTTCATATTATGCATTGTTGATAGAATCGTATATATTAAAAGTTAGTTTGAAGTATTTTGGTGCCACCATCTTAGCAATGATGTGACATTCCATTGGAACCATGTCAACGATGATGTGGCAATCACTTCATCAAAAAAAATAATCGATTTTTAGTTCAAATTTGTTACCGTTTATCTATTAATATGCTCGATTTATTCTTTAAAAAATATGTTATCTTTTTTATAACAAAATGATTAAATTTATTGTCTTTTTAATATATAAATCAATGTTGTGCATTTTTAAAATTTTAAATTTATCAATTCTATATTAATGCTTTTTAGGATTTTAGTTAAAATTGGTTATTTAATCATATATTCAATAGTTATTCTTAAAACTATTACAAATTTATATATTATTATGTATCCATATAATTATACATTGAATAATTTAAATTAATTTTTAAATCTTATATATATATATAAAGTGAGGTTTGAAGCATTCAGGTGATGTCACCTCAGCGATGATGTGGTATTTCATTCAATTCTGGTGGAGCCATGTCAGCGATGACGTAACAATAATTTCACCTAAAAAGATAATTGAATTTTTTCGTGTCCCTATTAACATTCTCGATTTATTCTAAAAAATTAATATGTTATTTTTTCATAAAAATTATTTAAATTTATTGCCTTTTTAATATATACATCAATGTTATGCATTTTCAAATTTATAAATTTATCAATTCTATATTAATGATTTCTAGGATTTTAGTTAAAATTGTTCATATATTTATATATTCAATAATTATTCTTAAAATTATTACTAATTTATATACATTGAATAATTAAATTAATTTTAAAAATATTTCCCAAAATTGTAAGAGAAAGCTCATCATGCTTTCACATTAACATTTACGTTTTTAACAAAATATATAAATTAATAAAAAGAAATTAAGTTTTTAACAAAATATATAAATTAATAAAAGAAATTAAAACCATTTATCACACTCCACTTTTCATACGTTATTTTAAACATTAAAAACAATTGTTGGAAGGTTTCAATAACAAAATTAATGTTAAAATTAACACGGGTGACATTAACTACTGAAAGCGCTCCATTCATTCTGTTCACCTTGCCTCTGCTCTCAAATTTTGAATTGGTTTTCGTCATCCAGACTATGCAAAGAAAGTGAATGTTGTTCTCAAGGAGTATATCTCTGAAGTGGAGATACTTTGACTTGAGAAGCAGGGCAAGGACGAGGTTAAAATACTGGATATACGAGCCGCCAACTATGAGCCAAGGCGATTAAAGGTTGAGGCTGCCAGAGTTAGGGTTGAGAAGCGTTAGATCACTAAGGAAAAGTTCAATAAAAGCGATTGTGCATGAGAAAGCAAGTTCTGAGAAGGAGACAAAGAAGATTATGTTGTTTGCGTTAGGGTTGTGGTTGACCCGATGAGGAAGTGTGTGACTATTTGAGAAATTTTTCTAAGTATGAACAATTGGGGGAAATCCTAAACAAGATCGATGGCGGAGATGTCGACGGTGAAGAGAAGCACAAGGTGGATGTCAGGTTTCGATGAGAGCTAAAGCGGCGTTACAGTTTCTATAATGTTCGTTGCTATAGGAACTTATCAAATCTTAATTTAGGTAAATATTTATTAATATGCCTTCTTTTGGGATTTATGAACACATATCAATAGACTAGGAGATTCAAATGGTTCTTCGGGATACTTGTACCCATGGTTGTAGATTTTGTGCCATCAAAACCAGTAGAAATCCTTCTCCCCTTGACCCGAATTAACCAGAGAACACAACCAAGGTTATTGCGAGCTGGGGGTGAGTGGCATTGTTTTCTTTTTCCAATTTAGGATAAATCAGCTTCCTCTTCGGCTTTGAGATATCAATATGTTACCATGAACTTGAGAAAAAAACGATTGGGCAAGTCGCTATTACATCTTCGGGCTTGTAGGGTTTTACAGTTGGTTTATCTTAGCCAATGTTGATTTTAAGCCACATTTATGAAACTTAATTAGCGTGATATCCTCCATTTTCCTTTTCCAATTCTTGCTTCTTTGTGGCCTTGCATTGTAGACTACATAGTTATTACAAGTGTAGCCGTGATGATTTACCCGATGATGACAGTGGACATGAGTTCTTTTTGTATGTATCATTGATATAGAAAAAAGTATTTTGAATCTATATTTTTCTCACCTGCTCTGACTGATCCATGGATTGGTAATCCTTGGCATTTGTTTTCAAAGATTTCAACTCATAGTGTTTGTATAACTGGTCATTTGGTTACAGGTTAATGCTACTTAGTACTGTTAAGGATTGAGGGTATAGGTTTCTTGTTTTATTGTTGGATGTGGGGAACTGGAATACCATTTTCAGATCTATCTCTCACCGACAAGATTTCAGAAAGTAATACTCGAGGAACCTTTAAGTAAGGTCTATGAGAATAAAACCATTGATATCTTCTTAACATGCGTGAGTATATTCATTCTTCAATCATTGTGTTTTCTTCTAAAAATTGTTAAATATCTTTTTAGACGATTAATGATTTTCTTCATCAGTTAAACCGATAAATTTTGTGTGTACTATCGATCTTCCTACATTATACCACTACCAAAGTAACCTAACCTTATCTTCCCACGACGAAGTTTTACTATATTTATTTTGATCCATGCGTTTGATTTTACATTAGAAATTGTAGATAACCAGAAACTTTATTTCATATATATCTCCATAGATTGGGATTTAAGATGCTCAGTGAAATAGCCAGTCTTGGAGACTCTGCACTAAGGTTATTTAATACAATTATTTAATATATCTATTTGGTCTTTTTCATTTGTAATGACTTTGCATCTTTTGAACATGGAGGCTTATGAAATCAAATGTTCAAATGGAATGAAAGTGAGCTACTACCAGTTTTAAGCCTAATGCCTATCATATGTTCTATTCACAATAGTATGAACTTTTGTTTTAAGGTCACCGTTAGTTTTCAACAAATATGACGGAGTTGCAGTAAAGTTTTTGGAATTTTCTTCAAATTTAAACGTTTTATCATTAAATAAAAAAAGACCTATGATTATTATTGGATAAGTAAGATTTTAGAAACATTTAATTTAGATATTAGCCAGTGAAATTCGATCGCAAACAGAGAAAATTATTGTGATAAAACTGTTATATGTATGAATCTCAAATTAATTGATTGTGATGACTAAATCATATAAATTGTTATGCATAACTATAATAATATATCATATAAAATAATTGTTTGTACTAATTTTATTATGGTTTATTATGATTAATGTGCTTTGACATTTTAAAAGATGAATGCAGAAGATGTGCTTAAGGTAATAAAACAATATGCATCAAATGAGTATTTTTAACATTATACACAACAAAAATGTAATTGTGGTCATAACCATAATCTCTAATTAATATGATATTTTTTATTTAATATTCGGATGCTTTGACACTTTATTCTTCGAACACCCACAAAATTTATGTTGACAAAAATTTGAAAATAATAAAAAAACTTGACAAATAATGTTTATAATGTTTTCTAAACAATATAATTTGTAGGCCACACACACACGCACATATATATATATATGATGCACAAATTTTTTATGGAATACTTGGACATAAGAACGTCAATTTTTTTGTATGATCTTTATTTTCTTATATTTGTTTTATTATATACGTTTTTAAATTGATTTTTGAACACTCATATGATAATTATATAAATTGTTTTAAAATTGGTCCAAAATATATGTCTTTCAATTTCATATGTGATTTCATTATGTTATAATTTTTTTCTAATTTAAATGTAATATGAATTGTTGGTATTTACATCGATTCTATTAATATAAGCCATCGAGTGTTAATTATAAATTAATTTAAAACATAAAAAAGCTTTAAAATGCATTTAAATTCATTTAACAAATGATGATGATCTATTTTTTCAAAATCAAATAGGTAAAATTACAAAATAAAATTATAATTCTTTTAAAAAGCTCGCGCATTGCACGAGTTTTGAGGCCCGTATGGCCCACCCGTGGTGAATCAGTGGATACACACACACACACACATATATATATATATATAATCATTACTAATATTAGGGTTAGTAACTAAAAAAAAGAGAAACGGAACGCCGTGCGGTGCAAAGGAAGGAAAGAAGAAGAAAAAAAAGAAAGAAGAAAAAAAAAGATAAAGGGAGAAGAAGAGAAAAGATGAGAGAAATTGGAGAAGCATATCCAACTTTTCATTGTGTTCTCCGTGGGTGAATTATTATCGAGATGAGGGTAACTCTCTAAAAATATTTTTGTGATTGTCTCTTTAATTCGAAGATTTATATTATAGAAATTGATTAATTGAATGGATCTATAACAGGGAAAAATTGATTGGTGTTGTTGTTAGCGAGATTATCAAGAATCGCCAAGTCACTAAAGAAGCTAAGGTGATGATTTTTCTCCATCATAATTTTGGTTTTGATGTTGATTTATGGAAGAGATTCTACTTTTAACACGAGGCATGATCACAATAGGATTTATAGGATCATAATGGAAAAAATGAGACGTTACAAGTGGAATTGGATTAAACCCTAGATTTATTGTATAAAAATTGATTACAAGTATATAAGTTGTGTAAGTGACTAGAGATGATCTAGAGAATTGACGTTCGACCAAGTGTTGAGATCGGAGAACGTCGATATTTTGGTTCAGCGTTAAAGCCGAGTGAACATCTTGTTAGTATGCTTGATCCAGTGATTTCAGACTAAAACCTTCGGAAGAAGGTGTGCACGATCGTGTCGGTGAGAATTGTCAGATGACGAGTATCGAGTCGAAGATGTTAGATCTGGGCCGACGTCGTACTGTGCTGGAGTTGTGGTAACCTTTGAAGCGATAGAGCATTGAGTTAGTCAGATTAGTGGATCTGCCAGCGTCGTACTGTGTTGGGGTTATGGTAACCTTTCGAGCGACGAAGCGTTGTAATGTACTGATGGTTGGGGTACGTTGTGACCTTCCGAGATCTTCAGTGTGATGGGATCCATTGGACTTTGCGAGCGTATACCCGAGCTAGAGTCGTGTGGACTCAGTGTGTTATGATTCGGTCTGGTACTAGTCTTAGAATTTGGATACTCAGTCGGGTTGGGTAGAGTTATTCGTATGTATTTAGTTTAGACCTTGGATAGATCATTAATTTATGTTATTTACATTAGAATGGGAGAATACGTGGTACACAGTACGTACACGTATTGATCTCACTGAATGCGTATTTCGTAATCACCCTATTTGTGGGATGTCATGGATGGACATGATATGGCGAGGAAAAAGAGCACTGAGGTTGAGCAGCAACATGAGAACTCACAACAGACTGAAGGAAGAGGAGTGCAAGAGGTCTCGATGAGTTTTATTTTGCATTTCGTATTTACTTTATTTATTTACTTTGACAATGATCTTTACGTATTTCATTTGCTATTTGGTTCAGACCTTTTTATTTTGGAATAAATCGTTTATTTTGTTTTATAAATGAGTTTCAACGGTGATATATATATGGTCACCTCTTGGGGATGATGGTGGACACTCTTAGTCCTGAGTTAGTTTCGGGATGAGGGTGTTACAGGTTTAAAATCTAGTTAAAAATAAGATCAGGTTAATAGTTGAACTATGTGTGCTGGTAGTTTTCATAATGTTATATGGATGTGAATTGTAATTGCAAAAATGAGCTTTAGATCTATATCATATATCATGTTGTTTAGTGGATTAGACTGTTATATATCAACAGACATGCCCAAAATTGATGGATGTTATTGAGCTCAACATTGCTCAGTCTTACGCAGGGATAGATTTTTTTTTTAAGATTGAATCAAGGGAAGTTTTCAGCAATGGTCATTGCTTATATGTGGATGGATGTAAATTTTTTAACCGATTGGTACCAGGAAGATTCGTATTATAGATATACAATTAATGTTGATATATTATTTGTATCGAAGTGTATTATAAAGTAGATATATTATAAGGTTAGATTTATTGACTGGATTACCACGTAACCGCTAACGTGACAACATCAAAATTTAACAAATTCAACTTTTAATATATAAGATTTGTTTTGTATATTCAATCTATTTATAATTTATTGTAAATTATAAAAATGATCACAGATCGGATATCCGAACTGGATGAATATTACTTTTTGCATCTGAACTCGTGGCACACATATACGTGAACCATTTCTTCTAATATTAATAGTTTATATTGATTCGTCTCTAGATACCTATTGTTTTTTATATCCAATGTATATCCAACCTAATCTAAATAACATTTTGGAACAAACTCTTATTTTTCCCTCATGTTTCGATCAACATCCTATTTCTCCCTCGTGTTTAAAAATTCTGCATATAACCCCTTCCATTTAAAATTCTGCTTTCAATTTCAATCCGACCCGTTCGAAAATTAATTTAGACCCAGTTTAGACTCAATTTTGACCCGATTTAGACTCAATTTTAACCAGAATTTGAAACCAATTTTGACCCGATTTAGGCTCGATTTTGACTAGCATTTAGGTCCAATTTTGACCATAATTTGAAACCAACTTTAACCAAAATTTGGATCCAATTTTAATTGTTACTCGATTAAAATCCGAATCAATATGAAATTTTAACCGAACTAAACCTTAATTAAAGAAAAACCTATTCTTATCAAAATTACACCGAAATAGAAGTAAAACCGGAATTAATATGAAATTTCAACTGAACTAAACCGATTAATCCGATTAAAACCCGAATCAATATGAAATTTGAACTGAACTAATCTGAAATTTAAAACTAATTTCGAGCTTTTAATGTTATGAAAATCAAAGTTGGGTCAAATTGTACACAATTCGAGTAAAAATTATACTAATTTCGGGTTAAAAATCGAACAAACCGATAAAAATCGATTCTTATTTAAATTTTGGTTTAATGTTTTTTATTTGAGTTTTTAATTGTATGAAAATCAAAATTGGGTCAAATTGTACAGAATTCGAGTAAAAGTAATATTAATTTCAAGTTAAAAATCGAACAAACCGATATGAATCGATTTTTGTTTAAATTTTGGTTTAATTTTGTTGAATGTCATATTGATTCGAGTTTTTAATGGTATGAAAATCAAATTTGGGTCAAATCGTACATAATTCGAGTAAAAATCATACTAATTTCGGGTTAAAAATCGAACAAATTGATAAGAATCGATTTTGTTTAAATTTTGGTTTAATTTTATTGAATTTCATATTTGTTTGAATTTTTAATGGTATGAAAATCAAAATTGGGTCAAATTGTACACAATTCGAGTAAAAATCATACTAATTTCTGGTTAAAAATCGAACAAACCGATACGAATCGAATTTTGTTAAATTTTGGTTTAATTTTGTTGAATTTCATATTGATTCGGAGTGGATTTGGATAAAAATCAAAATTGGACTTGGACCCAAGTTAAAATTGAGTCTAAACCGAGTCAAGATTGAGTCTAAAACGGTTCAAATTTGGACCTAAATTCTAGTCAAAATTGATCTTAAACCGGGTCAAAATTGACCCTAAACCTGATCAAAATTGAAATATTTAATGAAATTTAAACGTATAGGGATACAGGCAGAATTTTTAAACATGAGGGAGAATAGGATGTTGGCTAAAACATGAGGGTGGAATAGAATGAGTCTGAAACATGAGGGGAATTGACAAAATAGGCAATACGAGCGGGAAATAGGTGTTTTACCTAACATCTTCACAGTAATTATAAAAAATAAGAATTTTTTAAAATTATATATATATTCATATTTAAAATAAGTACTCTAATCCTAACCGGCAAATCATATATATAAAAGGGAGGTTTTTTCCTCCCTTCTCATGCTGCCACGTCAGCTAAGGAGGAAAAAACCTCCCCCTTTGATCCCGTCTGCAGAAGGCCATTCAGTCATTACTTGAGTCATTAATTTTCTCATTTTTAATTTTCTCATTTACTTCCCTTTCTTCGTACTATGAATGGCTTCAATAAGGAGCAGCAGGAGAGGAATCGATTGCTTCTTCCTCCTCACTGATCGGTCATTTTCCCCAGAGAGCAGCAGCGCCAAACCAGAAGGGAGCAGCGGCTAGCAACGACCCGCTTTCCGCCGGCTCAGTCAGGGGGCCGCGATCGGGCTGCACAGGTTAGGCCGCCCCTTTTCCTTCCCAGCGTTGAGCGCTCCCGTCTCCAGCGCCACCATCGTCAATCTCGACCGCTTAACTCCCAAAAAACCTATGTCATCACAATTCTTTTTTAGGGTTTCTGTTACCCCAGGTTTTGCCGCTCTTCTCCGGCTCAGTCAGGGGGAAAGAGGAGCGGTCGCGATCGACGATGGGGTTTGATCCTCTTTTCATTTCCAACGCTGCTCGCTCCCGTCTCCGGCACCCCCATCAGCGCTCTCCCCCGCTTCTCTACCAAAAACCATGCCCTCTAAAAAAATCGAAGGGACTGGGAGGGAAGCGACGAGGAAGGACAGACGCTACGATGGCGGGGGCGGCCATGGAGGGAAGCGACGAGGAAGAACAGACGGCAGAAAAGCGAAGGGACTGGGAAACAGACGCTACGATGGAGATGGTTGTGGCTGTACCCGTGCAATTAAGGTGAAACTAGGGTTACAAAACTCCAGGATTCAGTATTTTCCTTTGAATGATTACGATTCCAGTTCCTTGGATCCAATTCATTTCTTTCGATTCCATCTCTTTGATTTCACTGTATCGCCGTCTGTTAACCCACAAATTGTTTATGTTCTGTGTTAGTGAGTCTCCAGGGTTTACGGGCTTTATCCAGAAAAGATTTAATTAATCTATACACGAAGCCTTAAATCGGTGGAGACGACGATTCTCCAGGATATACTCCCCTTGGAAACACTGGCATCGGTGGAGACGTCCGGGGCAGCCATGGAGGTTTGAGTTTGATTCGTTATTTCTCCAACAACCTACTTTCATCTCTAGGTGCATCTCCACCTACCTCCATCTTTGCTCTTTTTCTTTTGGATAAGGATCATAGACTAACATGTTTCTTTTGTTTTTTCCTATAATATGTGACATCATGCACTGTGGTAAAACCGGCTGCAAAAGCAAAAGGAAAAGCAGCAACGCCGGAGAAGAAGCCTAAACTGATATCACTCTAATGAGCCTCAAATCTCGAAAATGATAGATGAAAAGCAAGTTGCAACAAGTCCTTTTGTAATCGGACGAAGAAATACTGGAAACGTGATCTCCAGAAGTTACTAATGAGGGAGTTGCAGCGAAACCCACAAAAACATTGCCAAGATGAATGTGCAAGGTAAGTTGTATGTTACATTTTCTTGGCTTGGTTGCTCTTAACCAATTATTCTGATAGACCTACTAGCTGTAGTATTTTCCCTTTTTGCAATAGTATTGAATGCACCTACTAGCTGTAGTATTTTCCCATTTTGTATGGTTTAATTCAAGTATTACGATGATAAACAGTTTCTATATGATCTTACTGTAACCAAAGTGAATTCATTTGAATAAAACATAATTCTGGAGCTCACTATTTGGATAATCTGAAAATGGATTTAATATTTATGTATAAGCAAAGATATTGGTATTTATTATGCGTTAAGGTTGCTGATCTGAGCAAAGATTTTGGTTGCAAGGATCAAGAGAGGAACAAAAGCTTGCAACAAAAACAGAATGGTAGTTGTAGTGATGTTCCAACAAAGGTTTGAGTTTGATTCGTCATTTCTCCAACAACCCGCTTTCATCTGTAGGTTAGCGCATCTCCACCTAACCTCTATCTTTGCTCTTTTTCTTTTGGATGAGGGTTATAAACTAAGATGTTTCTTTACTTTTTTCCTGTAATTTTTGGTTCTGTGTACCGCGGTGAAACCGGCTGCAAAAGCAGAAGTAGTAACACCGGAGAAGAAGACTAAATTGGCTGCAAAAGCAGTGGTAGAAACTGTTGCCACAAATGATGGAGGAAGATGTGATTCCACTGTTAAAATCCTTTCTTGAGGCCCAAGATGATGTCACTGGTATCAAGCTATCTTTCCGAGAAAATAAGGTCCGCTAAGACATGATTACCAATGCTTATTTACTTTGACATTTACACATCTCCACTCTTTAACTTGGTCTTCATCTTTGTTCGAAAACGCCGTTGCAACAGCTCGAAGGTTCTTTCCTAAAGAAGGAAAATCAATATTCGTTCCGGGCATTCTTCCCGCGTTGAAACCTCTCAGGTACTTTGATGATTCGAGGCATTTGCAAATTATCAGAAAAATAGATTTATTCTGAAACAACAAATGCAGTCACACACCATCCAAGAATCTTGCATCTGTATTTCACTTTTCACATCATGAATTGTATACAATCAGATCTTGAACCTTTTTTTGGAAATAATTAGAGAATTTTTAATTATGAGAACATCAGAGTGTCTTGAATATGTATTTAATTTTGACGTGCATCGTCGAAAACCATAAGAATCTTGAATTTGTTTTTCAATAACATCTAAGAATCTTTAATCTGTTCCTACTTCTCTTCTTCGACAATTTCAGATTATTCAAGCTGACTAAAAATCCACTTGGTTTCCTGTCAGACTCTATTCGCTAGAAATGGTAGTCTGTGACTTCATTCTGAAAGTTATTGAATGGAGTTCATTTTCAATCCTACCTGCTTTTCATATTATGTTGGATTGTTATTATATGTTTGATTTTAAAATTTTAAGCTCAGCTGGTTATACTATCACGCTTGATTCATTTAATATGTTTGATTGTGGCTTGTTTAACTGCCATTTGGTTTTCCAATTACGACAAATGCGTTTAATATGTTCACTATCCATAGTGCATTGTATTGTTGAATGGTATTGGGTCAACTGATGTCTCTGTTTTGTTCGAGAATGGCAGCAAAACTTCCCTTTTGCATCTTGCACCTTTGGAAGCCATTCTATTTGATGTCGATGGAACACTATGTGATACAGATCCCATCCACCTCATTGCCTTGAAGGAATTGCTTCAAGAGGTTTGTTTTGTTCTTGCTTATGGTTCTATATCTCCAAGAAGCAAATTTCTTATACCATTTTGATAAGTTCTTAGTCTGTTTATTCGAATGGAAGATTCAAATAGTGAATTAAAATGTTGGAACGTGGCTTACTACTTGTATTAATATTGTTGTGATTGACCTTTGTCAAATCGGTTTTAACAGCAGTGGTGCACAAGTGGCTTATTACTTGTATTAATATTGTTATGATTGACCTTTGTCAAATCGGTTTTAACAGTAGTGGTGCACAAAACTGGTTTGAAGTAAGCACCAAACATATCAAACTATTTACTTCACTTCACACACTAACACAAAAATATAGAATTTATAAAATGTTAATGGTCGGATCAAAATAAAATATCCCAATTATTCTTCTTTTCTTTTAATTTTTTCTCAATTGCTCAATCCTATAGAATTGTTAAGGTCATTGTGATTGAGTACGAATACATGCATTGGTTTTGTTCAAAAAACTGTACCCAGATCACAGAACAAAAAGGATCAATACTTTCAAAAGAAAACTGTTAAGTATCCAGAAACAATATAAATGTCTGATGGTTCCTGATACCATATTAATTCTTATGTGTATTGGATTTTTGTTTATTTTATTTTGTGCAGGGAGTATTTGGAATTTTACAGTCCGGGGCATATGGAGTTTCTCAATCCTGCAACAAGCATTCATTTGGGCAGTTGCCCCAAACTGTAACTCATGTATTTTAGGGTTCGTATAAACATGTAAAACCCAGATTGAGATAGAGATTGAAACGTACTCCAGCTTGGTATGTAGACAAAACGTCAGCTTGGTATTTTAGGGTTTGTATAAGCAGACAAAAATTCAATAGATGGCCATGGAGGGAAGCAAAGAAGATGCGAAGACGGGAGAAAAGCGAAGAGACTAAGGAGCAGACTCGGAGATGGAGGTGGTGGTACCCGCGCGATTAAGGTAGTCTTTCAACAGAGAATCAAGGGTTTGAGAAAAAAATCAATAGATTGCTTACAATTTATGACTAAATCTATATCCTTAGGTAAGAAAAGAGGGATATGATTACCGTTTAGTTCCTGCAGATAATTATTATAACAACTCAACATGCTTGAAGTGAAGATGGTGATGTAGAAAAGCGAAGAGACTGAGAAGCAGATGTTGCGATGGAGATGGAGATGGTGGTACCCGCGCGATTAAGGTAGTCTTTCAAATGGTACCCGCACGATTAAGGTAGTCTTTCCATAGAGGATCAATGGTTTGAGACAAAAAAATTCAATAAATTGCTTACAATAGATTGCTTACAAAAAAATCAATAGATTTCTTACATCCTTTGATGATTACCGTTTAGTTCCTGCATATATGTATTATCAAAGCTCAACATGATTGAAGTGAAGATGGAGATGGAGAAAAACAAAGAGACTGAGAAGCAGACGCCGCGATGGATATGGAGGTGGTGGTACCCGCGGGATTAAGGTAGTCTTTCAACAGAGAAGCAAGGGTTTGAGACAAAAAAGTTCAATAGATTGCTTACAATTCAATAGTTCATGCAGATAATTATTGTCGAAGCTCAACATGCTTGGAGTGAAATTCATCGATCGTTGAATATCTTAAACCATCGCTTTCCAAAGAATGAATTACTTTCCTGTCATGTAACTCAGGTATTTTAGGGTTCGTATAAACATGTAAGAGATTGAAACATACTCTAGGTTGGTATGTAGACAAAACTCTAGCTTGGTAGTTTAGGGGTTGTATAAGCAGGCAAAAATTCAATAGATTGGTATTTAGTACATGTCTCTTCCCATCACGATTTGAGTTTTTATCATACTAAATGCTTGGGCAGTTGAGGAACCTTAGTGAGAATAAGAGAAACAAATTTTTGAAAAGGGCTTTTGTAGTGCTTTCAAGTCATGGGAGCTGCTAGAGGAGATGCAGGAGAGTTCCCAGAGCGTGTGGGACAGCAGTGCGTCAAAGCGAAGAGAATGAGAAGCAGAGGCAGCGATTGAGATAGAGGTGTAGGGAGACAGAAAAAGGAGGAGGACCAAAGGGGGCAAGGATTTGATTTTGGGAAAGAATTTGAGCGAAAATGAGAAGAACAAAATCTATTTGTTATGTTCTTCTAAATCTAGGTTCTGATTTGTTTGAAGCTTGCATTTGATGTCTTTGATCACTTGGGTTGAGTTGGATTCAGCAATGCACTTTGTTTTCTTTCCACTTAGACTATAACCATCTGTTCTATGTACGAGGTTGATGATTACGTTTCACTTATTTGCTTTTATTTCTGGGTTCTAGCAACCATGAAATATGAAATATTTCTGTGGTCCTTGAAACAAAACTCCCTTGGAGCTATTCCAATTCCTTAACCAGATGGCATGAAAGCAGTTTGTATGGGTCTATATTGCTTTTTACATCTGTGGCTCGCTTCATGATCAGATATATTGGAAACTCCCTCATATGTGCTTACAGTTATTAGCAGGAAAACGATTCTTGGATGATAACTCAGCCAATAAATATGAGTGCTATGGGAAAAGAATATATGTCCATTAAGCATTATGTGTCAATATGCTTCTCATGCTCTTATTACTTTTTCCATATATTCATATGTATAAAGTAAATAGATTTTAACTTTTCTAATGAAGTGTATTAAATTCTATGAACATATATCTTTCATCCACTGATCCCTTTGAGTTACTCCTCTAGAGGTTGATACTGCAATTCATTTGTTTGTATTCTCATTGTTGGACACAATCATTCTTTCTTTGAATTTATGTGTTTTCCCTTCTCTATGGTTGTATGATAGTACACATTTTATCATGGAAGTTTATGACTAAACGAAAATGAAATTGTTTCGAGATGATTTTTTTATTCAGTAAGAGTATCCTATATGTTGCAAACTTGGATATACTATTGTCGCACCATGTTGGTATTAGGAAATTCGGGGTTTACTTGTAGGAACTGTTTACCAACAATGAGCTTAGGGTAAGTGCGATTGAATCCTCTGAAGACGATATTCTTTTATTTCGCCATTTCTCTGAAAGTTGACATACCATGCCATATCTGTTTCGAATTGATATAGAGATCATTGAAGAGCCGAACTCAATCGTCCACTCTTTAATTTAAAATAGTTAAATTTTAGAAGAGACACCAAAAGAGAAGCGTCGCTATACTCGATAATTTTGCAGTTTGTGGTCTTTTTTAAGGTGTGGAATAGGCGGGTATGTAGTCATAACTCTTCCCATCATGATTTGAATGTTATTGTACCAAAATCTTGGGCAAATTAGCGATCTACTGGGTTATAGCAAGAACTCATTTACTACATATGAGATATTGTACAATTTTATCTTTACATATGTACAACATTTTAAAAAATACAATTTAATTATCACAATACCGCGCAACGCGCGGGTATCATCTAGTTATATATATAAAAGTTGTTGCAAATGGTGGCAATTGGTGAAGCCACCTCATCAACCAATTTTTATTTTATTTTATTTTGGAATACAAAAAGTCACCTCATTCATCATTTTAAATCTCCATCCAAACATTTTTTACTAAATTTTTTATTATTTAAAATATCAATTTTAAATGTTTTTTAGTATGAGAAGTTCAACATGTAAAAAAATTAACAATTAAATGAGTAAAAATAAAAATTTTAATTTAAACGTTTTTATCTCTAAAAAGTTCAACACAAAATAAATTTGAGAAGTTCAACATGTAAAAAAATTAAACAATTAAATGAGTAAAAACAGAAATTCTAATTTAAACGTTTTTATCTCTAAAAAGTTCAACACAAAATAAATTGAACAATTAGACGAGTAAAAATAAAACATGTTTCGTCCCTTGGAACGTGATAGTGAAAGGTTACTATATCCGAAAATCAGCCAGTTTAATAGATAACCCCATTAGGACTTTTTGTTGTGCAACCTTATTGTAAGAGGTAAATTATTATGTATATCTTTACAAGCTTAAAGAGATGGAAAAAAGACTTCGCCTTTGTTTCCATCCATTGAATCATGTCATGATGATTAGGATACCATTGTCAAGGAAGCATAGATGCCTATATTGGTATTTTGTATGTGATAGGATTGTTGCTTGATTCGTGAGTCTCCATTCTTTCTTGAAGGCAAGATTGTCTGTTTGGGTTTATTAGTCGATTTAGTTGTTATATGAATCTTTCGTTTCAAAGTTTTCATCATTGGTTTCTGTATGAATGATTGGATTTTGATTCTTTGATACCTGATATTAGGTGTATGAGTGAATTAAATAAGCATGTGTTCACTTATGTGTCTTTACAATCATCTCAATTTCATATTATTTTCTTCTTTTTGGTGCAGTACCTTGATGAGAACAAAAAATTGATCATTACAATTTTGCAAAATCAGAACCTTTGAAACTTGCAGAATTTGCACAGTGAGTATCGATTTATTAAACAGTCAATGG
>CM071870.1:6163788-6190829 GCA_036759665.1 Gynandropsis gynandra
AACCACTCTATGTCTCACTAAATAATCTCATTTGTCCAATGAGATTGAGCAAATATAATCGCAAATATAGTTGTGCATTTGAAAAAAATTATATGAACGAATTACTCCAACATATCAATTCTTAGGCATTAATATAAATTACTTAAGATTAATAATTGTATGTTTCTACTAATTTTATATGTTTCTTTGTTGGGGACAATTAAGTTCATGGAGAGGAAACAATTAAACATTGCAATGATATATGTCTTCATTTACTACTTCAATATAATTTTCTTAAACTCAGAATTCTAAAAAAATTCAATAATATATTTGTTATTTCAAAATAATTTCAAACACGATTATTTTACAAATGCAAATATAAATTAAACAATTGTTCATGCAAAAATACGTTAACCAAAAATATTGACAAACAAACTCGTTAATCACTTTTCTATCAAAATTTATTAACAGTGAGACCTATTGTTTTATCATTAGACCTTGCATCGCCAAAATATTTCAATATTATCAACGGCTAATTTATTATCTTTATTTTAGTAATTGTTTTAAGCTTTATTATTGTTTTCGACTTATTATACGTAATGTTTTAAATTAGTTAAACAAAAAAAATCATATTCCCCGCATAGCATCGCGGGGAATTTTCCTAGTAAATTTAAAAGGTGTTTATGACATGAAAAACTAATGCGGAAAATATAAAATAATAATTAAAGATGCAAATTGGTAGTTATTTTCTTTGCTTTCCTTATTTGAAAATTCTAAGATCATTTTATTCGTAATAATTAACGGTTATTTTCCGAATATGCTTAGAAAAAAAAATCTCATCATAAATAGCTCAACATTGCAGAGGTTAAATATCACACCAAAGCTCTGAATTCAGGAACCATTAGGCTTAAGTTCATTCCTCCGATTCGAGCATCTGGACAATCTGGGTCACACCGTCAGCGATTTCTTTGCGGATCACGCTGTCTGGCATATCAAACGTTCTTCTCTTCATCGATAAGGATTTTCCCGATGGCTGCGGGTCTACCACATCAAGCATTGCTTCTAGTTCGTTTAGCATTGATCTCTTTGCAGCTCGGACCATTACATCAACTCCCTGTTATTACCACACCAGCACAAGACACAACACTTGCATAAGTTATATTGGAGACCAAACAATACGATTAATCATGGGTACAGAGCAAGTTTTACCTCGATGGCATCAACAGTGAGTATCAGAACTATGATTCTCTCTGAGAACTTCTGGCGCTCCTCTGCATCTCGGCCAATGAGGTGCCGGTAATTGAAGTTATGAAACGACGCTCGGATTTCCTTCAGTTTGGTCTTTGCGACAGCTAGCTCTCGAAGGGCACGTAATGCTTTTGATCGGCGAATCAAATAAGCTCTAAAGGCCCTCTGGATCATCACGGCAGCATATTCAGGTGACAATTCCTTATTCTTCCCCTTGTTGTTCCTAACTGCTCCAATTCTTTTGCCAAATGCCTATTTTCAACGACAGTGGGAAAAAAAAACCTGTTCGTAAATCATGGCTTCCAATAACAGATGATAGCTAGAATCATTGTTCAGGGAAACACATAACTCAAAAACATTGAAATCCCTCATATTCCGAAAAAGACAGGCATAGAGCACGTTACGAATAATATATTGTATTGTAACACAACAAGATCAAATTTTCATTCATTAGCAAGTACAAATTGAAATGAGGATACTACAAAGCAACCCAGAAACCCCTTCAAAGTTACTTCTAATTTGATAGGAGCAAAAAGAATGAGGAAGATAGTCAATATAAAATATCGAAATATCATGTTAAATGAGTTTAGATCTAACTCAATCTAAAAACCAGTTCAATAGTTCTTCAAATTCATACATATGATTTCATAATTAATGTTCTAATCAATAGAGAATAACAAAACCTCATATTCATCTTCACAATCGAAAACCCAACACCGAAATATTCAAATCATAACGAATCAAACTCTGATAACACGTCAAATGGGTTGGACCCCTTGACCCAAAACCTAACTCACAAGTTCATTGTTAACCGATATCAATTATATGAGTATATGATTCATGTAAAGTAAACTACATTGAAAATCAAACCCCAGATGACAACAAAATTTCTCAACCAACTTCAACTCAACAATCAAGTAAACTAACAGAAACTGTGATCTGTTGCTTCCAAACCCAAGAAACAAATGGTCTGAACCATCAGCTGTTCTCAGAGGATGAACATACAACACTTGAAGTATCTTCAACACAATGTAAGAAACGGTTACGCCTAGTTCATTCTCAATGTAAGAAAATGTCGAAACTTTGGAAATAGCCAAGTCATAGAAAAGTACAACTCCATGGTGGAATTGACAATACCTTTCTGAGAACGACGGCTCCATGGTTGTCCGGCTCATCTTCTTCCTCGATCACCACGACACGCGTTTTCTCCTTCTTCTTAGTCTTCTCTTTCTTTCCCTTCTTCTCCTCCAAAAACTCCGCATCGCCGCCATCAGAAGACTTGATCGTGTACGTGCGAGAGACCTCTCCATTGTCCTTCTCCGACTTGACCTCTGCCGTCCATTTGTAGTTCCTCTTTTTCTTCGCCGCCACCGCAGGAGCCGCCTTCGCCTTCCTCACGATCACAACTTCACGTTCCTCATCCTTTTTCCCGCCTTTAAACTCCGCCGTCCATTTGTACTTCCTCTCCGCCGCGTCCTCGATCTCAGCCTCCCACTTGTACTTCCGCTCCCCCGAGGCGCCTGCGAGCTCCGCCTCCCACTTGTATTTCATCTCGGGCGGACCCTCGATCTCCGCCTCCCATTTATACTTCCGGTCCCCAGATCCCTTGATCTCCTTCGTCAACTTGACCTTCCGGTCACAGTCATAGATCCTGGGAGTGATCAACCGGTCGAACTTGCATTCCAATGAAGAAACTCGGTCGCAAAGGTATTGCACAGGAAATTCCGGCACTGACCTCCGGTGAATCCTCTGGTACGTGCAGTTCGATTGAGATTTTTCGACCCGGACCAGATCCGTTACGGTATCGAATAGATCGACCGGGGCGGGAATTACCAAATCGAAAGGGAAGCCGAGATCGTCGACCTCGTCGATGAAGGAAGGAAACCCTACAAATGATGGTTCGACAATGGAGGTTTCTCGGACAAGGAGAGGAGAAGAGTAGTAACGATCGATGAGATCGATTCTACGGGACCAGCTCATGGTTTGATCTGAAGCAAGAGTTCGGGGTTTGTCGACTCGGGATTGGGAACTCAATGAGTCAATGAACGAGTGGCAGAAATGAAAGGGAATTGCTGACGAGTGTTGAAAACAGAGCTCTTGGATTCGTTAAAGCTAAGCTTTTTTAGATCATTAGATAAAGAGACGATGACAAAGTTGTGAACTTTACGAGGAGAGAGAGCAAGTGGGAAAAGGGCTGAACGGTCCAAAAGGATGGGCCCAGGGGTAGTTTTGAGATTTAGCTTCAACAAAAATTATATGCATGTGTTCGTTAAATAATTTGGACTTACAAATAATATACCAAATAAGCAAAATTATGATGAATGATGATATTACGGATAATAGCATGTGTATAAGTTATAATATTATGAATCTTACTTTGTTTAGATGAAAAACGAAACTTGCATTTAATTCCATTCCAAGACTGGAAAAATTGAATGGGTGACGAAATCTCAAGATTGGATTAAAGTGGATAAAGGCAGTGTAATAAAACGCGGTCTGGGCGGTCGCCTAGACGCCGCCTAAACGTTCGGCGGCAAAAAACCGCCCCGATAACCCATAAATCGTCAGTATTAGGCGGTCGTCGATTAGTCGGTCTGGATTCGTCGCCTGGGCGGCCGACTAATGGAAAACCGCCGTCCAGGCGGTTTTTTTAAAAAGAATTGGAGTCGCACCGCTTCTCCTCTCTTCGGTCTCCTTTTGCCGCTTCTCCTCTTCTCCTCTTCGCCGCTTCTCGTCGCGCCGGCTTATTCTCGTCGTCCTGTTCTCGTCTAAGCTCGTATCCGCCTCGTTGCTGCCTCATTTTTTTATCGTCGTTATGCGATAGGAGAAGAAGAAGCAGAGATTATGAGAGAGAGAAGCGTACAGGGGAGAGAGAAGTGTACAGGGGAGGGAATGGAGAGATTTTAATAAAAAAGAAAAAAAATTATTAATGATAAAATTATTTAATTATTACATTAAACTTTTAAGTTTAATGATTTTTATATTATTTAATGTACTTATTATTACATTAAATAATTAAATAATAACATATAAAAAAATGTAATGATTTTTTTAAATTAATGATTTTTAAATTAACTATTTTTTAAAAAATATGTATATTATACCAATTTTAATTTATAAATAAATTAATTTAAAAATATGTATAATATACCAATTTAAAATTTATAAAGAATTTAATTTAAAAAATGAAAAACACATAGTCGACTAATTCGATTAATCGCTAGACGCTGATAGATCACCCAAATAGCGCCTAACGACTTTTATAACACTGGATAAAGGAGAATAAAATATATGGTGGCCATCAAATGACAGAAAGAACCCTGGGATTGTAAAATATTACGGCGACAAGCGAATCTTTCAATGGGATTACAGACCTGGTAAAGATGCCACGTGGATTTCACGCACTGCTTTAGGACCCACGTGAACCTCACCATACCAAAAGCCCACTACGAGACAAATTTAGCAAACTTGAAAGCAGTATAAATACTACATGATATATATCATAATGTCGCCTTATAGTTACTAATGTAATAATGTTTTTTCTGTAACTGAGAAGTATGTAACAAAATTGAATTTCTAATGGAATCGAGTGAATTTCGAATGAACACTCGACATTTAATTAAGTAGGAGTAAGAGACTGATCGTCTTTCATATGATCAAAGAAACTCACCATGCCAACAACGAAACCCATAATACCAAAACCAACCAAAACCCTAAAACCAACCTTCTTCTCTTCGCTCTCTCTCACCATCTCTTCCTCTTCCACTTCAACCTCCGTCAAATCAACCACCTTCTCCTTTTCACCATCATCATCATCATCTTCTTCTTCTTCCTCTGCGTCGCCATAAATGTCGTCAACATCGCAAACACTATCCAAACTCTGCGTCTCCAGGGTTTCAGTCACCAAACCGGAGTCTGGACCAGTTGTTTGGTTAATGAATGCGTCTTCGAGTTCGGTTAACCTCTTTGCCATGTATGCAAGATTCATCATCTCTTCGTCGTATTCGTCTTCTTCATACGTCTTCTGGTGAGATGAGATCTCACTCGATAAAAATGCCCGGACGAATAGGAACCGGAGTTGTAAATCTCTGATGTCTTCGTCCCTCAAAACGACACAGTTTAGTAGATAATCGATTTCGTCCAGTTTCTTCTTCAAGGTGGTGTGTATCCTCGTCGTTGTCTTCTTCATGTTTCTTTTCTTTCTTCTTTGTTTGCATACAAAGCGAAAAGCTTTATCAGTTAAAAGTCTTTCGAAGTGCGTGGCGACGGTTGTCCAAAGGAACCGTCCGTTATGCTGACGTGTCGATTCATTTCACTGCCACGTATGAGATCCGGTCAACGAACGACTGGACCTGATCGGTCTTAAAGCAAACCGTATTAGGCCTTCATATGCTCTTATTGAGTTGAGGCCCAAATAAATGAAACGTGAATGAGTGGACAAATCACAGGCATAAATCTCTCTCTCTCTCTCATCCACATTCATCTTTCGATAATATATATAACTTTAAATACTTATAATTATAATTTTTTAAAATAAAAATTTATTAAAATAATTTAAAATTAAAATCTGTTTTATAAGATAACTAATTTTATATAATATATAACTAAATCAATATATTTTATAATTATTTTGTTAAAATTTAAAAATTTACTAAATTTATTTTAAATAAATATATAAATATTTGATTTTTTTAATTATTTATTAATTTACTAATTTTTATTTATTTACATAATAACTAAAATATCCTCTAAATTTAATATAAATATCTTATATTTTTTTTAAATATTAATATTATTAAATATCTTATATTTTTTTAAATATTAATATTATTATTATCTAATTCATTTAAAGTAATTTTTGAATTGTAATTAATATTGAATAAAAAATAAAAAAATAATTTGATGATGTGGAAGCTTGAGAAAAGAGAATTCATAAAAAATCAATATTTATTAACAATTATTAGAATCTCGCACGATGCGCGGTCGATGATTTGTATAATTTTCTTTAAAAATGTGTTGGAATTATGTAAGAATTTTTTTAGTAAAATTCAATTATGCTATAAATTTGTCTTTTGTAGTGGAAGATATGTATGAATAGGAAAAAACAATGATATCATATGAAAAGAGTGACTAAAAAAGAATTCGAAAAAAAATTAAATATGGTGGATAATAGAGATGCCAATATTGTCTGGTGGAAAATTAAATATGGTGGATCGGGCTCAAATTCTGCCTGCTCGGACTCAAGTGCCTCCCGCTCGGGCTCAAGCCCCGGGCGTGGTATCTCTTGCACGACTCGTGCTCAATTTGCTGGACAAAATCACCGTAACAAATGCCCGTTCGGGCTAGGGAGTTACCCGCGCGGGTAGTGGCTATTCAATGCTGATTTTCGTCCCGTGATGATCCTCGATGTTGGTACTTTGTCTCGTGCACGTCCTTTAGCTCCGAAATGAACCAAATACGCATAAAAACCTGTAAGAACATGAATATATGAAAACAAGTAAAACGGATACGGAATCATACGTAAAGCATCGCATATATATCATAAACATCTCTAAAATCGTGCAAGAAATACGTATGAAAACGAGATGATCAAAATCCCCCAGACTTGAATGTTTGCTTGTCCCTAAGCAAACGTAAATGTGGAACACGTGGGGTATACAAAAAATCCCCCACTTGAATGTTTGCTTGTCCCTAAGCAAACGTAAATGTGGAACACGTGGGGTATACAAAATACGAGAATTCTCCCTTCTCCTAAAAGTACCGCTAAAGCCAACCTCACCGATCAACTAGCACGTCGAGAGCAAACTCAGCCTAATTAAGTTTTCAGTTTTCATCCTAGGTTCATTAAGGCTATCCATGAGAAACTAAATCAAAGGAGAACTAAATAAGCCACCGTAACTCTCTCCACCAAACAAGACTTCAGACAATGCTAAACCTAGAACAACAGAGGATACTTGTTTCTTTTCCGAGCTTCTTTCTTTCTTTATTCCTTTTTTTCTTTTTCTTTCTTTTTTTCCTTTTTTTTATTTTCTTTTTATGAATTCTTTTTCTTTTCCTTTTTTTTCTATTTTTTTGCATACACACTAGGCTTCTAGGATGTCGGATTTGAAGGTATCCAGCCTCTACTTAGAGCCAGACTACCGATGACGGTATACTCATGCATCTGGATCAAGAGTGCATCCGAGTAGGCGGCGTTATATTTGTGCCATGCTCTTAGGACATAGAAAGATGATTGCCAACCCACCACTTAGACCCGGGCCATCGAAAGCGTATCAAGGTCGATGCACTCATATCGATTTTAGATCATGCGTTATAGGTATTATTTCTATCGACAGCGGAGTGTTAGTGTGCGCTCTTAATCTGCAAATAAGCTCGATCTCATACGATATAGTAATCCTCATAGAAAAGTGAACTAAAGCATCGTATACACGAAGTATGGCCATCTGGATAGAGAGAATAAACGATAAACTAGCCTAGCAACCTCGTCTAAACCCCACAAGCGCAACACTAGGATTACCAAAGAACTACAACCTATTGTTTTTCAGCCGACTAATAAGCTCTAACGCTTAGGGAAAACCTAGCTCGAACATGCAAAATTTCACGGAAAAAGCCAACTTCTTAAGCATCCTAGGTTCAGGGTTCATCTCAAAACAATCTCAAATACCGGACATGTGTCTGGGACGACTTTGACTCACGAAAACAAAAACAAACTAAAAACTACAAAATAACCTAAAAACTACAAAATCAAAGGGAAAATGAAAGAAAATGAAATGAAATCACCTGACAAACGTGAGCTGCTCCCCCAGACTTGAATTGAACGGCGTCCTCGACGTGAAGCTCCGATGGAGGGTAAGGGAAGTGAAGCACGTTTGTGGTGGTATTTTTTTTGGTGTTTTATGTTTTTTTAACCGAAAACGAATAATCGAGTCTCAAACTAAAAACTAAGAAAAATAAAAGTGCTTTGACATCTCCATTCCTCATGCGTGTGCGACGGTTGGATCGGAAAGTGAAATGGAGTTCCCACTTTTGATCGGTTGAGCGGCTTGGTAGAGCTTTAGCCGCTGTCCATTAGCTTTGAATGGTCTGCTTGAGTCGTTCCATAGTTCCACTTCTTCATGTGTGAAGACTTCTCGTACCTAAAAAGGACCAGACCAACAGGACGGTAGGTTGCCCGAGAAAGACCTAGGACAAGAATTGAAAAGTAGAACGAAATCACCTCATTGGAAGTCATGAGGTAGGGTCTTCTTATCGTGCCATCCCTTAGTCATTGCATCTTTCTTTGGCACGTCATGCACGGGATTCACTCGTCTGCTGCCCGAGGTTGGATTAATGATACCTGCATTGTTTATGACATCTTTTTCCATTACCTCATGCAAGTGCGGGTGCAGCCTCCTTTGAGTTTCGAGTGAATGTTCGTGGCTGTCTTCCGTATAATTTCCGTGCATACATGTTGAAGACCTGACTCTCCTACGTTTCTTTATGCGAGTGGGTTGTTTTCTTATCTCATCTACACTCAAGTTAGCATTCATAACAGCAGGATATATTTTATCGCATTGAACGTGCTCATACCAAAAACAAGATGGAGGTGGCTCGGGCTCAAGTTTGGACGTCTTCTCCATTTCAAAACCAGCATGCATATCGTGTGGTATCTCCTCACATGGGACGTCTCCTAGGGCTTCAATAGCACTCATGAATTTCGTGTACACCTCAGCTCCTTCGTCCGTAAATCCTGCATTATCCCAAACTCGTGTTAAATATCGTACAAGAGGATCGGAAGCACTTACTTGATCTTGCGTGTCTTTTGCTAACTCGTCCAGTGAATCAACTCTAAGGCAAGAATCCTTGGATAAGGGTTCGTTCATGGGGCTGGACAGGTTGAATTGGATCGTCTCATCTCCGACACATAAGGAAAGCTTCTCTTGTTGTACGTCTATCAAGGCACCTGCAGTAGCTAAGAACGGTCTACCAAGAATAATAGGTGTCCTAGCATCTTCCTTTATTTCAAGTACAACAAAATCAGTGGGAATGTAAAGCTTACCTACCATGGTGGGAACGTTTTCAAAAATCTCCACCAGATATATCTTACCGAACGATCCGCGAGGCGCAGACACATCTTTATAGGTTTGAGATTCCCGAAGTCCATCCGCTTGAAAACCGAGTGTGGCATGATACTCATGCTTGCTCCTAAATCACACAAAGCATTTTCAATATCGAGATTACCTATTGTGCATTGAATGGAGAAGCTTCCGGGGTCCTTCAACTTTGGTGGCAGCTTGTTTTGAATGACAGCGCTACATTCCTCAGTGAGTGCTACCGTCTCATTCTCTTCGATATGATTCTCTTTGGAAAGGACCTCTTTGATGAGTTTGGCGTGGTTAGGCATATTTTGGAGGGCCTCCACGAATGGGATGTTGATGTCAAGCTTCTTGAGACCCTCTACAAATCTGCCCACTCGTTCTTCATTCTTACTGCTTACCAATCGTTGAGGAAACGATATAGGAGGTTTGTATACCGGTGGAGCAACGTATGGTTTATCTAAATCCGGTTCAACTCCTTCCATAATCGCAATCTTACCTTGGTCTCTTTTCATGGACGTTCCAGCAGTTTTCCCTTGCTCTTTGGAGGGCGAATTCTCAACCACTTCACCGCTGCACACAGAAATAGCATTCACGTACTCTCTCGGGTTCAATTCGGGTTTACCTGGAAGCTGTCCGGGATTCTGAGAGGATGAGGCAGCTTGCTGTGCTACGGAGTTCTCTAAGCTCTTAACATGGTTGCTCAAGGATTCCATCTGAGTTTTGAGCTCGTTGATCGCTGTCCCTACATCCGCATTGAATTTGGTTTGCGTTGAATGTTGCTGCCTTTGCGCCTCAATAAATTCAAGCAACACTCATTCAAGGTTTGATGAAGAGGCTTGACGAGGTTGAGGAGCTTGCGGAACTTGCTGAGCTTGCTGGAATTGCTGGTTATTTTGTTGGTATGGCTGATGTGGTTGCTGTAATCCCGAATACTTTACCGGTTGAGTCGTTCGGTATGACAAGTTCAGGTGATTCCTCCAATTCGGGTTGTAGGTATTCCCGAAGTATGAGTTTCCTTGCTGCTGGGAATAATTCATGTATTCCACATTCTCTTGCAGCGTGCATTGATAAGCCATGTGTTCTGTATCTCCCAATTCACGCATTACATGGCGTTCGCTGCATTACCCGTTGATCTGCTCTGATACGGCTCGTATAGGCGACGAGTGCTGCTAGGCATACCTCTCGGTCTTGACCACATGGTGTGGTTCATGTCAAGGTTATCGATCAGCTCGTATGCCTCCTCGACGCTCAGATCGATAAATGATCCTCTAGCAGCATTATCCAACGTCGTTCGGTGCTCATCTGAAATTCCATTGTAAAAGATTGGAATAGCGTACCACTGCTTGAGACCATGGTGTGGACACAACTGTAGGAGATCCTTAAATCTGCCCCACGCCTCACAAAGTTTCTCCATCTCTGCATCTGAACGTTGTGATTTCCCCCCTCATCTGAATCGTCTTGCTCGGAGGAAAGAAGCGTGATAAGAACAATGTGCAGAGCTGATCCCAAGTAGTGATAGATCCAGCAGGGAGCGATTGCAGCCAAGTTTTCGCTCTTCCCCCAATTTAGAAAAGGATGAGACGTAGTAAGATCGCATCCTCCGAGACTCCGTGTATCTTGAATGTCCGGAAAGCTCTAGGAAGTTTATGAGGTGCTGATGGGGATCCTCGTGATTTCCACCCATGAATTGCTTCTGATAAAGCATATTGATCATCACCGGCTTAATCTCAAACTGTTCCCTAGCAACAGCAGGCATCCTTATGGTTGTTTGCACATTGTTCATGTTCGGCACTACGTATTCTCTGAAGCGACGTGGTGGAGGAGCCTGTGGTTCTCGCGGTTGAGGCGCGAGTTGCTGTTGCAACATGTGCCCCAAATTACCGTGAGGTAATTGAAGCTCTTCGTGATCGTTCTGATTGTCCATCTCTCGTTGATCTGACGGCTCTTGCGAAGGGCAAATAAAGAACGATTTAGGTAGAAAGAACGAAAGAAAAGAAAACAAAAAACAAAGACAAACAAGAAAGACTCTAGGCTCGAATCTAAGACGTGTTGACAATAGTCCCCGGCAACGGCGTCAAAAACTTGATGCGTTATCAAAGTTAAACAAATAATCTAAACTACCCGCAAGTGCACGACACGTGTGTAGTACTATAGGTGTCGATCCCACAGGGACTACGCAACACAACCTAACTCTAATTGTGAATCAAACTTGCTAATGAATGAAATATTGGGAATTGAAAATGAAATACTAAATGAACGAAATAAACAAACTAGTTCCTAACGATGAGACAAACATTCCAGGAAACCGGTTTCACCACAAGACTACCGAAACCAACAATCAACCTATCTATCATGCAATCTTAGTCAAGTTATCTAAGGCAGACGATCCTAATATGATATCTACCCTCTCTCGAGGCATAGACATGTGATCTAGTCAAGTTACCCCCTACTTTCGTGGCTGACACCTTGAACTAAACCCATAAGACCTGTGATTCATCCGTTTTACCCTCAATCGCGGCTACCCTACTTTCATGGCCTAAGCTCAGTTGTTCTAAACCTGATCTTCTAAGACTAGAATTCTCCTTTCGGTCCTTCTCCTAATCCCTAACACATGCATCTACATGGCCATCGCAAACACAAGTAAATTAAGCACTCAGCTAAAGAATAGATAAACGAAAACGGGAAGATGCATTCAAAGATAAATCAAAAGTGGTTACGGGATAGCCATGGGCTAATCCCTTCTCCTAGAACAAACAAACTACTCGCCCATGCATCCGTAAACAATCATAAACAAAATAGAAGGTCTAAGGAACATAAAAACACAACGAAACAGAAGTCTTGGGTTGATCTCCGATGCTCCTTGCAAGTTTCCTTCGCAAGAACCTCTTCCTTCTCTCTGCTCTCTCTTTTCGATCAAGAATTGAAAACTGGGTGAATCAGCTCGACCTCTCACTCCTCTCTTCTTCTTTCCTTCCTCTTTTTTTCCTTTTCTCCCTTCTTTCCCTTTCAGTCGTTCAGTTCTTTCTTATGTTGCAGCAGCCACCGATTGTTGTCTTTTCATGAGTTTTCATTCTTGAATAAGTTGGGTGATGTTTCCATTACCTTCTCCAGCAAAATATCACTTAATCCTCTTCTCTAAAATCGTTTTCCTTATTGTATAAGTCCCCAACAAACTTCCATTTGTTTTAAGTCAAATTAACTTATTTGGAGTTGCAGGTGACGACGCGACCCGCGTGGGCTGGGTAAGTGACCCGCTCGGGTACGACGCGGAAGGTCGCATGGGATCGTGATGAGAAAATAGGCTGCCCGCTCGGGCTCAAGGGCTGCCCGCTCGGTCTCAAGTGCTGCCCGCTCGGGCTCAAGCCTCGGGCGTGGTATTTCTTGCCCGACTCGTGCTCAATTCGCTGGACAAAATCACCGTAACAAATGCCCGCTCGGGCTAGGGAGTTACCCGCACGGGTAGTGGCTATTCCATGCTGATTCTCGTCCCGTTTGTCCCGTGATGATCCTCGATGTTGGTACTTTGTCTCGTGCACGTCCTTTAGCTCCGAAATGAACCGAATACACATAAAAACCTGTAAAAACATGAAAACACGAAAACAAGTAAAATAGATGCGGAATCATACGTAAAGCATCGCATATATATCATAAACATCTTTAAAATCGTGCAAGAAATACGTATGAAAACGAGATGATCAATCATCAAGAACAAAGATCGAATAGTAGTTTCTAGTAGCTGAGGTCGACGAAAATGGCTGTAAAGCGGCTACGAAACAATTTTGGTGATAAGCCTAAGCCACAATGGTGAATGGTAGAATCTATATGAGATTTATTACTTTGAATCCACCACCTTAAAAACCTATCAGATTTTTTGAATAAAGCAAAATTTGATATGAGTCAAAGATACTGGAAACCTACATGAATTCAAGAAGAACGGGTCGGAGACTTAAAAGTTAAACCTTCAAACAGATTAATCAGTCCCCAAAATTCACATGCAAATAGATGAACCCTTTTTCTAGAAAGAAGAAAATGCAAAATACAAAAATTCAAACATCATATAGTGATATTCTTTTTCTGCATTTTCATTTCGCCATCCCGTTCTAAGTTTTTCTTATATAAAAGAAATAAATTGAATATTGTTCTTGTATTTTCAGTATCAGCCTTTCATCTTCCTCATTCATTCATTTTCTCTTCTCATTTCCTTTTTCTATCCTCGCTTTCTCTCTCATCCAAACCTATTCTAAGTACCTACTCGAATCGCATCCTTCTTCTCCTTTATTTTTTCACCCACGCTTCCTCTCTCATATTCAAACATATTCTAGATTCTCAACGTTTACCTGAATTCAAAAGCTCATCAAGGACGCAAATGTTCTACAGAAATGCAAGGACATGTAAGCTTTTTCCAGACCTCCTTTTCGTCATGTCAATGATTTGTCAACCGTCGTCGCAACAACATCCCATACCAACGGTGATGGATTGCGTTAACAAAATCTTGAAAGGTATGAATCCAAACTTTGAATGGGAACATCAAATCAATGATACATGCATTAGAGGTGGGCACCCGCGGGTACCCGCAAGATTCTTACTACCCGTACCCGAATCTGTCCCGCACGGGTAATTGATTTTAGTACCCGTACTCGTACTCGTCCTCGCAAGATGCGGGTACCCGCTGTTTGGGTACCCGCCGAAATTTTCGGAACACGCGAGTACCCGTCCCGCACGAGAAAGAGGGAAAGGCTATGTCGTCGAGGAGAGAAAAGAAGGAAGAGGCTAGAGGAGCCACCCGGAGAGCAAGAGAGAGAGCGGGCGAGTGACCATCGACGAGCAGGAGGAGAGCGGGCGACCGACCGTCGGTTGATGCGGTAGTGCAGGAAGAAAAGGGAGAGGCTATGTCATCGAGGAGACGGAAGAGGGAAGAGGCTAGATGAGCCGTCGGTCGAGCAGGAGAGGGAGCGGGTAGCCATCGACGAGCAGGAGGGAGAGCGGGCGAAGAGAGAGAAGAGGGAAGAGGAGCCGCCGCTCGAGCAAGAGGAAGAGGGTATGTCATCGAGGAGAGGGAAAAGGAAAGAGGAGCCGCCGGTCGAGAATCGAAGGGAGCGGGAGGGTGGCCATCGGTGAGCAGGAGAGGGAGCGGGCGGGTGGCCGTCGGTGAGCAGGAGGGAGAGCGGGCGACGGTCGTGTGCTTTGCAGGAGGAAGAAAGAGAGGTTGTGATGAGGAGTGAAGATTGGAGAGGCTGGATGAGAAAGAAAGGGTTAGGTTTAACCTAAGGGTATTTAGGTAGTACCCATAAAAAATAAGGGTATTTAGGTAATACATATAAAAAATAAAGGTATTTTTGTAATTTTTGCAGGTACCCGCGGGTACCCCCTTATGAAACTAAAAAACTCGTCCCGAACCCGAATACGCGGGTATTGAAATTAAGTTACCCGAACCCGTATCGCGGATTTGAGTAATTTTTTACAGGTACGAGACGGGTTGTGAGAATTTTTTGCCCACCCTTAACATGCATTAGGTCAAATTGCACGTAAACATGCAACGAATAATCTAAACCAACAAAGGAAAAACAGATGAAGAAAACAAAATTTCATTGAAAATAGATTCATACCCTTCGAGATTTTGTTAATGCAATCCATCGTCGTAGGTATGGGATGCTACTATGACGACAACCGACAAATCATTAATGGGATGACGAGGTTGTCTGGAAAAAGGTTACACATCCTTGCATTTGTTTAAAACATTTGCGTCCTCGATGAGCTTCTGAATTCAGCTAAATGTTGGAAATCTACAATATGTTTGAATATGAGAGAGAAAGCGTGGGTGAAAAAATAAAGGAGAAGCAAGAAGTGATTTAGGTGGCTACTTAGAATGGGTCTGGATGAGAGAGTAAGCTAGGGCAGAAAAAGGAAAGGAGAACAGGAAATGAATCGGGAATGAATGATGGATGAGGAAGATGAAAGGGTGGTATCAGAAATGCAAGAACAACATTCAATTTATTTTTTTGATATAAAAAATTACAATGACGTGACAAGATGAAAATGAAGAAAAACATCATTTTCATATAATAGATTTAATTGAAAATTAATTGATATTCCCTATTCAATTTTAAGTCTAACATAAATTATAATTTATTCAATTAATGATATGAAATTGCTATCCGCGGTAATGAAATAGTAGTCACTTGTATTTGTTTATCCACACTATTAGTTCATCGTACATTCTCCTTTGAATAAGAGGCATCAATTTCATCACCCAAATCCCATACTCCATGCTTGCATATTCCAATCTCAATCTACATATATAATATCACTTTTAGAACACCACAAACAAAAGATTTCATATAGAGGGTTGGCTACATCGCTTCTCAACTAGAAGGTCTCAAGATTGTAAATGGTTGTTCTCAATAGAGTTTCCAACGATCTCATCTTCCTCAACAATTCAACAAACCAAACTTTCATCTCTCAAGTATGCGGATTCTTTCTCGTCTCTCTATAACAAATTTTATGTTTTAAAATTGTTACCTAAGTGATTCGTTTGAGAGACTGTTACAAAATTTATGATTCATATTTTTTATTTAATTTTCATTACATTACAATGGTATTTCATGGGTTTTCAAGGATTTAATAGTTGATCGTTCTAAATAGCAAATATTCGCTCGTTTATTCCATTTTGATATGGAATAGAGATTCAAAAGGATTACTATATGATGGTGCCTTGTTAAGAGAGTTTTATACACTATATATACACAAGTATTAGGTTAACATTAATAGGTTAACCTTAACCCAATTACAAAAGTACCATTTATTAAAGTTGGAGTATGCAAATCTTGGATGAGCAACTTGAAAAGAAAAAATCAAACTCATGTTTCCCCAGAGCTTTGGTAAAGATATCCGCGAGTTATGTGTGAGTGGAGACATGATGAGTGAGGATACGGCCGCGAAGAATCTCATCACGAAAAAAGTGACAATCGAATTCAATGTTCTTTGTTCTCTCATGAAAGACCGAGTTGGCACTGATATGTATGGTAGCTTGACTGACACAGTAAATATTGGCAGCATGATAGTGAGCCACACCAAGACTATCTAACAATTGTCGCAACCAAAGAAGTTCATGAGAGGTCATTGCCATGGATCGATATTCAGTTTCCGCGGACGAGCAGGAGACAACATTGTGCTTCTCGGTTTTCCAAGATACGGGAGACCCACCGAGTTGAATGAATCATCCGGTGGAAGAGCGATGTGAACGAGGACAGCCAGCCCAATCGGAGTCACACCACGCAGAGAGACAAAGATTAGAATCTGCACGCAAAAGTGAGATACCATATGGATGTCCTATGATAAATCGAACGATAAACCCCAATATACACTAGTCAACCAACTAAACGTCAGTACTTGTGCAGATCAGAGCAAAAGGGAGACCTAGAGACTGCAAGTCGATGGTGCTGTTCTATCGGGAATACAGTCGGCTTGGCCACAAGAAGACCTGTTTCAGAGACTATATTCAAAGCGTACTTGTATTAGGACAAATAAATTCCAGTCAACCCCCGAGAAACACCAATACCCAAGAAGTATTTCAATACACCAAGATCTTTCATCATGAATCAGGAACTGAGATACTCCTTGAACCGCGGTATATGTAACGTCGAATTACCCGCAACGATCAAATCCTCAACATACACCAAAATAACAAAACAGTCACGATCTTACTGTAATGTGAAAAGAGAGTAGTCCGCATAGGATTGCACAAATCCAAATGAAAGCAAAGACGCGGTAAGCTCTGTGAACCAACAGCGAGGCGCTTGCTTGAGGCCATACAGAGACTTGCGAAGCCAACACAATTGTCTAGAATGTGAGTCGGGCAAACTGGGAGGAAGCTTCATGAAAACCTCCTTAAGCAAGTCACCAATGTAAGAAAGCATTATGAAAACCCGCACTGTCATCATCTTCACAATGGGAGCAAACTCTCTTTGTAATCAAGACCTTCCACTTGATTATTTCTCAAATCACCAGTCTTGCTTTGTGTCTCTCGATGGAACCGTTAGAATGATACTTGATCTTGAAAATCCATTTACATCTAATCATTTTCTTCTACGGAGGAAGAGACGTCAATATCCATGTATTATTATGTTGTAGTGCGTCGAGCTCGGTTTGCATAGCCAAGCGCCAGTGTTCATGTCAAGAAACTTTTGCATATGAGCGAGGTTCGACATGTGCCGTAACAGCTGCAAGAAAAACACGATGTGCAGCTAAGAAATTATCACACGAGACATAATCTCAGATAGGATAATTAGTACCTGAGGATGTGTTGGAGACGAGTGACAGCGGTGAAGGACTTTTTAATTGAACAGTATTGATAACATAGTTATGCAACCGTGTTGATGGAAATTTTTTGCGGTGACCACGGTCCAACTCTTCGGTAGTAGGCTGAACAATATCACTACTACAAAATTCAAGATTTGGGACGGAATTTGGGGACTGACATTTCCATCCCTAAATTTAGGGATGGATTATACACGGATTAGGGACGAATAATGAAATCTCTCACGAATCTGTTCCCAATTTTGCGTACCGAAGAGCCGTCTCTAATCAGTCCATATTTGCGGACCAATTAGGGATGGATGAGTAAGGCGTCCCTAAATTGGGGACGGAAACTACTGTCGTCCCTAAATTGGGGACGGAAATTGCTGTCGTCCCTAAATTTAGGGACGGCCAAACATCCGTCCTAAATTAGGGATGACATCTCTTTCCGTCCTTAAAATTGGGGACAGATTTGGGACCGTCCCTAAATTTAGGACTTTAAAAACCATTTTAGGGACGGATTTGGGACGATTTTTCGGAAAATTAATTTCTTAGTCCGTAATCCGTCCCTAATTCGTCTATAAATAATCTATTTAACCCCTCAATCATTGATCCGTTAAGCAACTCTTATATTTTTCACCGCATATCTTCTATAGTGTTTGCGATTATAATGACATCTTCATCAAGATCGAACATTTTCGTTTCTAGACAATGGATGTACAGAAGAATTGATCCAGAATCTCAAAGCGTATCGAAAGAGTTTATAGAAGGTGTCACACAGTTTATGACAATGGCGACGAATCAACACGTTTACAAAGAAACGGGTACGTTGGTTTGTCCATGCGTCAAATGCAAGAATGAAAAAATTATTAATGAAAGAACTGTTTGGAAGCATCTTTATTTAAGAGGATTTACTCCGAATTATTTCGTGTGGTTATGTCATGGAGAAAATTTTGCACCACGGCCTAGTAATGTTGTGGAAAACTTTAGTAGGGGCACTATACATCATGAATTTGAGTCTTAATTGAAAACATGGCAGCGGAACGAGTATCGCAAATTCCCCCGAGAGAAGACGGAACACAAACTACTCTTAGTCAGGAAGAGTACAACGAGTTGTATCTCGAGGTAATAATGACATTTTAATATGATATAATTTTACTATTTATAAATGTTATTAATTCTCGATATTTTTTTACAGCAAGTTACGCCATACAAATGTCGTATTTTCGAACTTGGAGGAATGGCCTCAAAACATTCAACTTCCTCCAAGGGTTACAAATGTCTATTTTCGAACTTGGAGGAATGGCCTCAAAACATTCAACTTCCTCCAAGGGTAAAGAAAAAGTATCGGAGTACGAGTTCTGGCATCAGTTATCCGAAAGGTTACAAGAATCCGACAGGCGCGTTGAACAAACACTAAAGGAGGCTGAATGATCAAGCAAGCGAGCTAAACGATCAGATAGGCGAATGGAAAAGTTTCTGCGCATGATGAAATCGCAAATGCCTAACATCGATTGGGATGCATTTCAGAGTAGTGATTCCGATCACGACGAGTCGGAAATACCTCCAACGACTTAGGATTAAAAATGTTAGTTACATATATGCTTTGTAATTATTGTTATGTACTAATTTTTATATTTTAATTTAATCAAATTTTATTTTAATTTTATTTTTTTATTTTAAAAAAATTAGGGACGGCGACAATGGTCCGTCCCCAATTTTTAGGGACGGAAAATGGTTCGTCCCCAATCTCTGAGTCCTGTTTTGGTCCCCTTTTTTAGGGACCGTTTGCGGATTGAATTTTTCGTCCCTAATTGGGGACGGGTTGGGGACTGAATTTTCCGTCCTTAATTGGGGACGGATAACATTTGGAGACGCGCGATTGCGGACTACCACTGGTGGTCCCTAATCCGAAGGATTCTTCAGTCCCTAATTCGTGATTTTCTTGTAGTGTATGCATATGACTCGACGTAGTATCCAACTCCTCGGTCGGAACGCTCATCTCCTCGGCCAAAACATACATATTCTCGGCAATCTTAGTAACCTGATCGCGCATGGTCGCTACTCCCCCTAACAGCCCTGTTTCATGCAAGACTGGCCGAAATCATCATCGTCGACTAAGGAAAGTGTTGGTGAGATGAAAAGAGCATCACTCGCTTACCCCGAATCCGACCGATCTCGAAACAGAAACGTAGTCTCATAAAACACAACATCCCGATAGACTTTAAACACATCGTGCTCGGTATCATACACGCGCCAGCCTTTCTGACCAACTCGATATCCAACAATCACACATTTATGGCTGAAAAGAGCAAATGTGTCCTGCCATACCCGCTGATCTTGTACATAACATAAGAAAGCAAATGACCAAATGTGATCCATAGAGGGAACTTTACCATGAAGAACCTCATAAGTAGACTTACCACCCAAAGCATTAGACGATGTCCTGTTAATAAGATAGACCCCCGTGAGCATGCACTCTCCCTAGAACCAAAGAGGAAGACCCAACTGAAACAACAATGCACGAGCAACATTTAAAATGTGGCAATGTTCTGTTTCGACCCAATATTCTGTTGTGGTGTCCCGACGAACGAAGTCTCGTGAGATATTCCATTATTCACAAAAAAATATGCATCGATGTAAACTCTGTACCATTATCGGAGCGAACAGTTTGCATTTGAGCTTTGTATTGTCACTTATCCATAGCAAAGAATGCTTTAAGATGAATGAATACCTCATTTTTAGCCCACATGAGGTATAACCAAACTCCACGTAGAAATCATAAAAAACTTTCAAATAATATCTGCCACCAGAGAATGAAGGAGCACGATACGAGACCCACACATCATAATGAATCAACTGAAACGAATAGGATGCATTATTATTGTTCGTAGGAAAAGATACTCGAGTTTGCTTGGCATGGAGACAAACATCACATGCCTTATTCAAAGAACTAAAGTCCGCACTACAAAACCTTAAACCGGAAATCAACTTCAATGCTTTTGCAGATGGATGACCCAACCGACAATGCCATAAATCAACACTTGAAGGCTTCGAACTAACAGCTGCCACGGTCACCACACCTCGAAAGAAGTAGAACCCTTCACGTTGTTCACCCGCTCCAATCAGCATCCTCGTAATGCGGTCCTAAATAACACAGAATTTGTCAATAAATTGTAAACCATATTGTGTGTCGGCCAATAGCTGTGAAAATAAGATAATATTACAACTCAGATTCGGAACATAAAACACGTTGTGAATAGTGAGATTATCACACAAAACCACATAACCTTGTTTGCGTGCAAATGTATTGCGTCCATTTAGAAGACCAACACAACACACCGATATATTTGTCACATCCAGTAACAGCTCGAAGCAACCCGTCATATGATTTCCATCACCTGAGTCTATAAGCCATTGGACATGTCGTACCTTATCAGTTTGTGTTTTCGTTGCTCCGAGTTTGTTTGCGATAAGGTCCAGAAGCTGTATCCCATTGTCTCCACTCAAACAGTTAGCCTTGCTTTTGTCACCATCAACAAACTCCATCAGTTTAGGAATATCACACTTACAGTTTCCACAGGTACAACCATCACAGATACAACTCGGAAAAATGTCATACGAGGCGAGGTGTGCCCACACACGGTTCAACTTATTGAATTACGCCGTCAGCGGCATAACATCTTGTTTGCAAGCAAACAACTCAGCCTTCAGTTTGAGAATTTTCGAGTCATTCCCAACCGAAAACTTAGCTGTGATTTCTTCCTATAGCTTCTGCACCAACTTGATATGAGAAACATTTGATTGAATGCGCTGATGTAAGGTATTACGGATCTACGAGACTAGCAACGAGTTGTTTGCCCACCAATCATCAATATCTTCGGACTCTTCAGACGATTTAGGATTGATCCATCCACAAAACCGAATTACTTACGAGTACGCAATGTTTTGCAAATCTCACGAGCCCACTCGACATAGTTGTGATCGTTAAAAGTCACGTACGACATTATGCAACCTCGGTTGTCACTTGCTGTGAGATCATAGAGATTGATCGTTCGATGAGTGAAACCCACAACTAGAGTCGGGACTTAATTTGCTTCGTTGATACCAGACGTTGCAGCAACGGATGAACACCACACAACTGCGATACAAACTGCAACGAACAACAATGAAGAACAGCAACAACATCAACCGATGACTATGTAGCTATTGTTAGATGGTCGTGGACAACAACTTAAGGGTCAGCAACAATAGCAGTTTCGATCGACGAACACAACCACAGACAGAGAGATCGACCGCAAGAAAACAACAACCAAGATTGACAAGAGAGAGCATAAGCAACAGAACCACCGACAAACAGTAAACAACAACAATCAATGTTCACCAGAGATCGACGAATCGAGAAGATCGACGAACAGAACCAGAAATCGGATAGAGGAAGGCAGAGATCCACACGAGACTAGAGAGACCGAACAATGTCCAGAACCAAACCGGAAAACCCCAAAGAAGAAGATCCACACGAACACGGGCACGACGAACAAATACGACAGGAGCACAATAAAGAGATACACCGACAAATGAGGCGATTCGAATCAAGCAAAGAGCCACACGATATGGACGAAAAAGACCGAGGAACGATGAATCAAAATTGTAAGGATCAATGGGAATGGCGATGCACAAATAAAGGAACTAGATTTGAACAGACAAACCAGATGTGAACAGAGGAAACGATGAAGACCTAGATCCAGGAAAATCAAAGGAACAATTAAACACCCGGGAACGAAAAAAACTTAAAAGTCATAAGCTCTTATACAATGATATGGAACAGGTATTCAAAAGGAATATTATAAGGTGATGACTTTTTAAGAGAGTTTTACACCCCATATATATACAAGTATTAAGTTAATATTATTAGGTTAATAAGGTATCTTGATTCCATATTACATTCTTTGGAAAAAATTATTAGAAAACATGGTTCACTAGAAGTTGTCAACTTATTATTGAATGTAAGTTTTTAACATATGTTTATAATTCTATTTTATTGTTAAAAATTTTACGTCATACATTTTATGTTACTCATAAATTAATATTTTTAATTATATATATATCTATACTAAAGCAGAATGCCAAATGAACAGTGTTTTAGAAAATCTATTACCCTCCCATCCGTAGGATTTTTTGGATTTTGTTTGTTGGCCTTTTATCAGTCGTTGGATCGTGAGCGAATACTGTTCACGCGAGTTCAAAATTTTCAACCATTGATCGAGTAGAGTTCTTATGATTTATTGGCAATTTTTTAAAGACTAAAATGGTGGCCACAGTAGATTAAGAAGCACATATGGCAGAAAACTAAAACAACAGTCGCAGAAGAAAAAGATGAAGCGACGACGATGGCCGAAGAACAAGAAGCAGTGACGACAGCGTAGCGGTCGAAGAACAAGCAGTGACGACGATGTAGCGGCCGAAGAAGAAGAAAATGAAAATGCCGGATAAAGAGGAAGATGAAGCGGCAACAATGGTCAACTATGAAGAAAAAATAACAACGACAATAATGAACGAAGATGAAGAACAGGCAGCGAAGAAGAGAAAAGAAGAGAAGAAGATAAGAGAACTTAAAAAACAGTAAAGGAAATTGGAGGACAACGGCTAAAGAAAAAAATGGTAAAAAAAAAAAGAGAACTTAAAAAACACAATAGAGAGATGAAAAGAGGAGAAATCATAAAAAAAAAAAGAAAAGAAAAACTACGGATGTAAGATAAAAAGAAAAACTAGAGTTTAGTTTTAACGTTTTAAAGGGTAAAATAATAAAATTGATTATTATATTATAATATTATTATATTACAATATTATAACAATTTTTTAATTTAAATATATAACTATCTTATTCTATAATTTTGTTTAGTGCATATTAATTTTATTACATTTATATTAGAAAATAATATCTTAAAATTTGAAAATAAATAAAAATATAAAACAGTAAAAGTTTAGAAAAATAGAAAATAATCCAAATATAACAGTATGATCGTATGTATATTATATATATATTACACAAAAATCTAATATATAAACATAATAAATTTATTTATTTATTGGATTAGTGGTGCATATATATAATATTAATATATATATATATATAATATACGTATATACAATATATTATAGAACAATATCTTCCTCCTAATACCTATTTATGCTTCTTTACCTATTTATGCTTCTTCTCCCTCTTTATTTCAGCACGCTGTCTATTATTAGAAATTAGAGTCATTCGATTTTTTTTATTTTTTTTGGAATGTTTATTTATTTTAATATCTTTTCTAGTTTTGTTCATTCGATTTGCTCTTTGAAGGTAAAATAATTATCTTTAATACCAACAACTACTAAATTATCTATTTGTTTCAAACGTGAAAAAAATCTGATTAAACCATGTTTTGTAATGACAATTAACAAAAATCAAAGATAAAGTCTATACAAAGTTTATATATACTTAACTCGTCTTGTGTTTATTCGTGGTCAATTATATGTTTTTATATGTAAAGTGAAGAACATAAAAAAATTAAAAGTATGATTCTTGATGAAAATAACAAATTAAAGAAATATTTTATAATTTTTAATATCTTATCAAATATAATATTATTTATTTATTTATATAAATATTTAATTTTATATTATAATTAATATAAAATTTTTAAATTCTCTTGCACAAAGCGAGACTCAATACTAATATATATATATATATATTATATTTCTTCTATTTAAACTTATTAAATTAAATTTGGTTTAGCTCTAACATTTTATATTTTACCATTTGTTTTGTTATTTATATTATATATGTTTATTTCAATAATCTAAACCTATTATCTTTTAAATGTACTAATATTATTTTATACTTATAGTTCAAATTTAAAATATTGTTTCCTGTTGACAAATTATTCTTTTGTAATTTTTTTATATTGCCTTTATAAATTAACAATGACATATATTTTTTAGCATTTTTATATTATTTATAATATATTTTGTGAATTTAGTTTTTAGACCTAATATTATGTTTTGTTTAACGTACTGCTACTTTTTCAATTTTTATTTAAGTTATAATATTCGATATGTTAATAAATTAATAAACTTATTCATTTTAACAACATTACATGAATGTTGATAAAATATATTTGTTAGATTTAATTATTTAACTATGGCTTTTTCCAAATAAGAAATTAATTTTCGTATAAAATATTGTGGTTTTAGATTGTTATTTGTATTCTTTTTGTTTAATTTAATTATTATTACTAATATTTTAAAATTTTTTATTTAATTTCTAATATTATATGAGTTATTTAAATTTAACAAAATACAAACAGATTAATAGATTTAAATTATTTAGACTCATTATTGGTGCTCAGAGCCACACCACAACAATATCCTTCCTCCTAAAATTTTTGCACAACGTCTAGCCACTGCAACATTTTCATATTTTTTTCCCGATTCTGTTTACCATACACTAGTTTTTACCACATTCCTAAATGCCTATATAATCCAAATAAAAAAACATTATTATGGATAGAATTACATACCTCATATAGCAAAGTTTGGTTTCACCAATAGATCTTAACTATACGAAACCAAGTTATTATAATTAACTGTTAATACTCCTTTTCGAAATGCTTTGACTTCCAACGTGTCAAATGAGTACTAACAGCTAACAATATGTCTAGTTTGTTTAAAGGTGAGAATGAAAGTTTTCTCGAGAGTAACAAAATGTAATAATGTATTGGATGTTGAAGAGGCTTTTAATGACGATGATTGAACCATGGGGGAAGATGCATGTAACAATGGCATATCCTCCCTCACCAATAATTTTTTATTTGCAAAGCCACATATCGCGATCTCTAGCTCCTTCAAGCTAAACCATCAACCACATCCATCAACTCCGTTGCCAAGTCGCTACTTCTTACCACTAATACTGGAGGTGGGGTGATTACCTGTGTGTACTTGAAATTTGACTCGAACCTATCTAAAAATTGAAGTATACATGAGTTTTTGGTGTCAATATTAACTTTTATGCGAGTTCATTATATCATTATACCCGTTTCTCTAAATTTAAAAACTTAAAACCCTACAAAATTTTATCTTCATGTAGCATTCACGAGTTGTTGCCCTTCCTCCTTTTAACTATTTATGTCTCTCTCCTTCCATCCCTTCTCATCACCTCCATTTCGTCGCTGTCTTTGTCTGACCTTGTTGTTTCTCTGTCGTTGTCGTCTCACCAAATCATTTTTTTTGTCTCGTTTGAGTCTCGTCTATCATCGACATTGCCTTTTGAACTAGTGGATAGTTTTTGCAGCTAAAACTTTTTAATAGTTTCTACAATTTACCCTTAATTTTTGGAAGTTACATATCTTGAATTTTTATAGTTACTTAGTTCTTGGGTTTAGATTGTAGGGTTGATTTGATTATGCGGAAACGTGTTTTAATCAACCCGAATATAGATCTAGTCATGTTCGGATTAGTTTTTACAGATCTCAACGATAAACAAATTTAGAAACAGTTTCTGTTATACCTGTTGCGTTGAAATCGATGATCGGATGTGAGACTTGATAGTACAAGTCCTCTACGCGTATCCACGCCGAGATCGGGATTGCTTAGATGCGGGATTCGGAAGAACGAAAAACTGTTTTTCGTTCTTCGGGTTTTTCTTTTCTGACGGCTAGGGTTTTCGTCTTAGAATAGTGTGTATAACGAAACCTCGTAAAGCGTTTATTTATAATTATTAACTCTTTAATAATTACAACTTAAACCCATAACTATTCAAATATTACATAATTGGCATAGGACTTTCAATCTCCCACTTGCCTTTACGTAATATTTCAAATAGTCGAAATACATGTATCTCCATACACATATCTGCCTGTACATCTTATGTACTAACCCAAAAGAAAAAACAAATACAATTATATTCTTCGGTGCTAGCGGATGAATATAACTGTATCCCACACTGATTGTCTAACAATCATAAGCAGATACCGAGACACTCGTATGCGTGTGACCTCGTAGGTTCATCTCCGTCTTTATAGCTCCGGATAATCCTAGGACATGGTTTGACTGTCAAGTCCTAATAGATTATCAACTATGTTTCATGTCTAACATAACTGACTGGTGAATGATCGCAAGAAACTCCTTTCTTCTCTCATTCAAATGCCCTGGCCAAGGTCTTTTCAGTCATTATGTTGCTGACAACATAGAGCTCAAACTCTTTACCTAGAGTTGACGGATTCCATCTTGATCAATCACTAACTGCACAAGCATCTAATCATTCCCAATATCCTTTCAACGTACATCCCAAGGCATAAGGTGTCCAGTATCAAAGAATGGTAGATAACTTGTCATTTACTATGTTGATCTCAGGTCTAAGGAAATTATAATATTTCAATCCTTCTAGAGAAATTCCTA
>CM071870.1:6214367-6240874 GCA_036759665.1 Gynandropsis gynandra
AGGAGGCATGTAGTTCAAGAATTCGATTGGTGATGAATGAACTCAACTATATGTCTGGACTACTCGGGGGAGATTAACTTAAATTTTATCCACCATGAGTTGGTGGATGAACTCAACTATATCAATAGGAACGACCTCACAACCAGGTGACAATGTGATATAAAGCTTATTTTAAAATTAATCTATGAATTTTATGGGGATAAAATTTTTTAAAAAATCTACTTTATATGTTTGAGAAATGTCTTGACAACCAAGGGGCTCAGACATATAATTGTAGGTAAATGCTAATATGAAATATGATTTCTAATGTTATTGTAACGTTGATTAGCATGCATATCATAGAGATGAAGTCCATGTCTTTATGATATTTATTGATGTCTAACTCTTACTGCTATTTTTTTATTGTTTTAGAAATCTCGAATAATGTCTCAGTTGTCGTTGCGTTCCATCCTTGAGATCCACAGGCTTGTTGGGGAGAATTTCGAGGACTGGTATCGCAACTTGCGGCTGGTGCTGATTTTTGTCGAGAAGCTTATCGATATGATCGATAAGCGTGCTCCCCCACTCCCTGATCCCGCAGATCAGAAAGCCATGGATGCTTTTGTGAAGCATGAAGATCAAAGCTTGATTGTTCAATGTATCATCCTAGTTTCTATGAGTTGTGAACTCCAAAAATAGCATGAGGATATGAATCCCCCGCAGATCATTGAGCATCTTAAGAAGATGTTTGGAGAACAAAGTCGCACGGCAAGGTCGCAGTTGCCGAGGGCTTTGTTCAAGTCGAGCTTGAGTGAGTGCTCCCTGGTGGGTCCACATGTTCTAAAGATGATAAGTCTGATAGAACGACTTGAGAAGCTTGATTGTACCTTATGTAAGGATTTGCAATAGGATTTGATCTTGCACTCGCCACTACAAGAAAAATAAGATTTTGGGACTGACTTTGCAGACTAAATCAACCGTCCCTAAATTTAGGGGCGGATTAGGGACAATTTAAGGATGAAATAATAGATCTGTCCCTAATCCATGTGCAGACAGCATAGGAGTCCCTAAGTCGTCCGTAATTCGGGATGGATTCAGGAACACTTTCACGGGCGTCCGCAATTTGCGGACGGTTTTGGGACGATGTAGAAGTCCGTCCGCAAATTACGGACGGTACAACAATCCGTCTGCAATTTTCGGATGTATTTGGGGCGGTTCGTCGCGTCGGGAAATATTTAACTCAATACGCAATTCATCTCCGTCCATACTTAAAATTTTCTATTTAATCTCTTCTATTCTATCTGTTTCTCACACACAAATCTCATATATTTCTCTGCATATCTTGTTCTTGTTTCTGATTATAATGGCATCGTCGTCGAGATCGAATATTTTTGTTTCGAGACAATGGATGTATAGAAGAATTGATCCGGAAACTCAAAGTGTATCGAAAGAGTTTGTAGAAGGCCTTACACAATTTATGATAGTGGCAACAAATCAACAAGTTTATATAGAAAACGGTAAGTTGGTTTATCCATGCGTAAAATGCAAGAATGAAAATTCGTTAATGAGAAAACCATTTGGAATCATCTCTATTTAAGAGGGTTTAATCCAAATTATTTTATTTGGTTATCTCATGGAGACAATTTTGTACCACGATCCAGTAATGTTGTGAAAAATTTTATTAGGGGTATTGTAAATCGTGAAGTGTCTCAGACTTTTCAAGATGTAGAAATAAACCCGTATGTAGAAATGGTGCAAAATGCATTTGTTGAAAGAAACGAAAATGAAAATATTGAAGAAGATCCGAATGAAGAAGCAAAAGTTTTTTTTTTTTGAAATGTTAGAAAGTGCTAGGCATCCACTTTATGATGGTTGTAGAAGGGGTCTTTCACGGTTGTCTTTTTCTGCACGGTTGATGAATTTGAAGAGTGAAAATAATCTTTCTCAGAATTGCATGGATTCTATATCGCAATTAGTAAGAGATTATTTACCCGAAGATAATAATGCAGTCGAGTCATATTACGAAACAAAGAAGATGATGACATCATTGGGTTTATTGTCATATCAAAAGATTGATGTTTGCCAAGACATTATGATTTTCTAGAAAGAAACTTCGGATTTGATCAATTGTCGATTTTGTGGAAAAGATCGATTTTATTTGACAATAAATGAAAAATCGGTGTCGTTTTTTCGTATGTGGTATTTACCAATTACAGATAGGATAAAAAGATTGTATCAATCAGAGAAGACCGCAAGCGATATGAGATGGCATGCCGAGCATTCAAGTCTTGACGGAGAAATGTGTCATCCCTCAGATGGTGAGGCGTGGAAACACTTTAACAAGGTATATCCTGATTTTGGAGCTGACAGTCTAAACGTTTATTTAGGCCTTTGCACTGATGGTTTTAATCCAATCGGCTTGTCTAGGAGAAATTATTCGTTGTGGGTAGTTATTATGACACCGTATAATTTACCTCCAGATATGTGCATGAAGCATGAGTTTTTGTTCTTAACAATATTGATTCCCGAGCCTAATCATCCGAAAAGAAGTTTGGATATATTTCTTCAACCACTGATTGAAGAATTGAAAGAAATATGGAAGGGAGTTCCAGCGTACGACGTTTTGAGACGACAAAATTTTATATTACGAGGTGCTCTTATGTGGATAATAAGTGATTTTCCAGCTTATGATATGCTATATGGATGGACAACGCATGGTCAATTGGCTTTTCCATTTTGCATGGAGCAAATAAACGTTTTTCAGTTGAAGTATGGACGAAAGACGAGTTGGTTTGATTGTCATTGTCTTTTTTCCTCCTGATGATACACTACGACGCAATAAGAGGAATTTCAAAAGGAATATTGTTGTGCGGAAATCTCCTCCTCCAGTTTTGACCGGCAAAGAGATATTGTATGAACGACTTCTTGCTTTGGGTATTCCTAGGAGTATAGATTGCGGAGGAAACAATCAATCGAGAATTGATGGTTACGGAATTACCATAATTGGTACAAGAAGAGCATATTTTGGGATCTGCCATATTGAAAAAATCTGAAGCTTCGCCACAATCTTGATGTCATGCACATAGAGAAATTTTTGTTCGATAATATCATCAATACGGTAATGAATGGCACAGGAAAAACGAATGATAACATTAAATCATGGAAGGATCTCGCAGAGTATTGCTCAAGGAAGGAGTTACATATAAGTGGAGACGGTAAAGCTCCAGTTCCGATATTCAGATTGTCTAATGAGGAAAAATATAAATTGTTGAAATGGTTGAAGGAAGATGTGAAATTTCCTGATGGTTATGCATCTAAAATCGTAAGGTGTGTCGATATTCATGGAGGAAAGTTATCAGGGATGAAAAGTAATGATTGTCATGTATTCATGCAACGACTACTTCCCATATGTTTTTCTGAATTGATGGACAAGCATGCACACGAAGCAATTGGAGATATCATTATTATTTTATATAGTATAATTAGTGATTAATAATTTATAGAATTATTAATTGTAAAATAAACTAATTAATACTTGAATTTTCAGTTATTGGCATATTTTTCGAGATTTATGTCCGAGAAACTTAAGTGTAGATGTGGTTCGTAGACTTAAAAGTAACATAGTTACAGTACTATGCAATTTGGAGAAGATTTTCCCACCATCATTCTTTGATGTTATGGAGTATCTGATAGTTTATCTACCACACGAAGCTGCATTAGGAGGTCCAATTCAATTTCATTGGTCGTTCAATCTTCTTATCAGAAGAAGAAGCGAAAGAAAGGGCCCAGGACTAAGCAAATTGATCCTAAGGCCGGTATCACCAAGGCCAAGGGTAGCACTAGCAAGGCTGACCAGTCGGATGCTGAGTGCTTCTTCTGTAAGAAGAAAGGGCATTGGAAGATAAACTGCAAGGAATACCTTGCATCTCTTAGCGGAAAGAAATGAGGTAAGACTTCTATCGAAATTTTTTTCATGATTTCCTTGAATACTATTGATTCGTCTAAATGGGTATTGGATATCGGTAGCAGTTTTAACATCTACAATATGTTGCAGGGGCTGAGGATCACTAGGAGGTTCAAGAAGTGAGAGTTCAGTCTGAAGGTTGGAAACGGTGCAATTGTTGCTGCTTCAGCCTACTCTCTGTATGCCTACGAGAACATTTTGCTTTTAGAAGACTTTTATTATGTTTCAAAATTTGTTTTGAACATCATTTCTATTTCTATGCTTCATAGAAATGGATTTAGAACTATCTTCAGTGATAACATTTGCTCTATTTATCAGGGTGATGATTTACGTGTGAATGGTTATTTACAACATGGTCTTTATGTCTTACCTGATGTGAATGATGAATTGTTGAACATGCATGTTTCTGGTCAAAGGAGAAAGTTAGATGATCGTCAAAACCAGACGTATCTCTGACATTGTAGATTTGATCACATCGATGAGAAGAGAATCACTAGGTTGCATAAGGATGGCCTTCTGGGTCATTTCGATTATGAACCCTATGCAGTTTATGAGTCTTGCATCACCGGTAAGATGACCAAATCTCCATTTAGTTAAACCGGAGATAGAGCTACTAATCTTCTAGGACTCATACATTCTGATATATATATATATATGGACCTATGAGAGTTCAAGCCAGGGGTGGATATTTCTATTTCATCACTTTCACGAACAATATGTCTCGATATGGATTTGTGTATCTAATAAAACAAAAGTCCGAATCTTTTGAATTTTTCAAGAGATTCCATAGGGAAGTGGAGAAACAAACCGAAAAAGAGTATCAAGATGTTGAGATCTGACCGAGGCGGTGAATATCTCAGTCATGAATTTATCGATTATCTAAAGGATAACGGTATTCTTTCGCAATGGACCTCTCCCAGGACACCACAACATAATGGTGTGTCCGAGAGAAGGAGCCAGACTCTATTAGATATGATTCGTTCCATGATGGGGTTCCCTGATCTTCCGATTAGTTTGTGAGGTTACGCGTTAGAAGCGGCAACATATCTATTAAATAAAGTTCCCACTAAGGCAGTCCCTATGACCCCATACGAGATATGGAAGGGATGCAAACCCAATCTTAAACACGTTAAGGTTTGGGGTTGTCCGGCTTTCATCAGGAGATTGCAACCAGACAAGCTACATGCTAGGTCTGATCGATGTAGGGTCATCGAATATCCTAAGGAAACTATGGGATATTATTTCTGCCATCCGTCTAAACACAAAGTGTTTGTGGCTAGAACGATAACCTTTCTGAAAACGGAATTCATTGGGGAAGGAATTCATGGTGGAGAAGTTGTTCTTGACGAGATTCAAGAACCCAATGAATCAATACAAGCTCAAAAACATGAGATGCCAAATGAGCAAACTTGGGTGGGAGATGAGTTGTTGAACTCAAGGGTTTCTACTTCAAATGTTGAAGTGATAACACCTGTTTAAGAACAAGTTCAAGAACCAGTTTAGGAATCTGTTCCTCAACCAGTTCAAGAACCTGTTATAGGACAAGTTCAACAAGAAATCCAGATGCAGGTTGGACCTGCTGCACATGCTCTTTTGAGATGGTAAAATCGTTCTCACAGTGCACCTGATATATTGAATTTGATAGTGCAAGAGGACATGATCGGTCATAGAGATGACGATCCGTTGACCTTTTAGGATGCCATACAAGGTTCAGATTCTAAGAAATGGTGGAAAGCCATGGAATCCAAGATTGAATCTATGAAGATCAACAAAAAATGGTTTTTGGTTGATTCTTCTAAGAATCCAGACCAATCGGTTGTAAATGAGTTTCAAGAAAAAAATTGGAGCGGATGGGCAGGTGGAGACCTATAAAGCCCGTCTATTTTCCAAGGGGTAAAGTCAATGCGAAGGCATCGACTATGAAGAAACGTTCTCCCCTGTGGTGATGCTCAAATCTATTCAGATTCTACTTGTGATAACGGCATATCATGATTATGAGATCTGGCAAATGGACGTAAAAACAGCTTTCCTTAACGGAGAGCTCCAGGAAGAAGTCTATTTGACTCAACGTGAGGGTTTCACATTGCCATCTCACAGTCATATGTTATGCAAGCTTCAAAGGTCCATTTGTGGACTTAGCAAGCCTCTCAGAGCTAGAACATTCGCTTTAAAAAATAAGTTGAACAGTTCAACGTTGTTAGATGCGAATATGAACCTTGTGTGTAGAAGAAGATAAGTGGGAGCGTGGTTTTTTTCCTAGTGCTTTATGTGGACGAGGTATTGCTCATAGGAAATGATATTCCAGCCATGCAAGAGACAAAGTCATGGCTGCCTGATCAATTCTCGATGAAGGATCTAGGAGAAGCAACCTACATTATGGGAATAAAGATCTATAGGGATAGATCGAAGGGGTTGCTTGGACTATCTTAGTCCAGTACATCGATAGTATCGTGAGACGATACGACATGGAAAATTCCAAGAAAGGCTATCTACGGATGGGCACTAGAATATCTCTCTCCAGGTAGGATTGTCCTAAAACCCCATAAGAGAGAGAACACATGAGTAGGATCCCCTATGCTAGCGCAGTGGGAGCTGTCATGTATTCCATGACATGTACTAGACTTGATTTTTCCTACCCGCTAAGTGTCGTGAGCAGATATCAGGCAGATTCTGGTGAGGAGCACTGGAAGGTTGTTAAGAACATCCTTAAGTACTTGAGAAGGACTAAGGAAAAGTTCCTCATTTATGGTACCTCTAACTTAGAGTTAGAAGGATTTACCGATGCGAGTTTCTCGACAGACAGAGATGACAGCAAATCCATTTTAGGCTACGTGTTTTGCCTAAATGGAGGAACATTGAGTTGGAAAAGTTCCAAACAAGGCACTATAGCCGATTCTGTGACCAAAGCAGAATACATAGCGGCTTGTGAAGCAGCTAAAGAAGCGGTTTGAATAAGAAAGTTCATTGAATAGCTTGAAGTAGTTCCTTCTATTAAGGAATTTTTTCCTTTATGGTGTGACAACACCGGGGCTATTGTCCAAGCGAGGGAACCAAGATCTCATTCCAAAGCAAAACATGTTCTGCGGAAATATCATGTGATTTGATAGTATCATCACGCGTGGGGAAGTGCGAGTCCTGAAAGTGGATGGAAGGGAAAATGCAGCATATCCGTTCACCAAGGCGCTTAGTAACGCGATTCTCACTGGAATGACACTCTAGAACGAATGTATGATGGAAACCCTTGCTCCAGCCAAGCCGTAAGACTCTTTACAAGGCGTGTGGATAGATAGGTCACACGAGAGTTGCGGAAGGCTCTCTATTGGTAGGATGGGTAACCCTTGCTGCAGCCGAGTCGGAAGACTCCTTACACAAGGTGTGTGGATCGATAGGTCACACGAGAGTTGTGGAAGGATCTCGATTTATCGAGCTCGTCTTCGAGGATATGACACACCTACGAAGAACGAACGAGTGTTGGATATTACACACCAACAATTGTTTGATATGACACACCAACAATGGAGGAATTCTCAAAGAGAAATTCGAAATTCAAATTCAAAATCAAGGTTATTGTGTGTACAAGGGGGTTGACGGCCATATGAAGGAAGAGGTCATGCAAGACTTCAATGCCACGATAAATGCATGCAAGCCATGCAAGGCTTGTAGTTCAAATGAACAAAAACTTAAAATTCAAAATAAAAATAAACGTAATGATAAAATACTTTGGTACGATGGACATATGAAGTCTAGGGTCAACAATTAGAGAAACGGAAGTGAGTCGTGGCCTCGTTAAAAATCCGTCGTTGGAAAACCACGTGGGACAAAACCGACGGTGGGAAAAGAGTACACACGAAAAACTTACCCTAATTGTTGATTGTTACGAGATGTGCTTCGGCTTGTAGTATGACTCGGATGTCGGAACTTCCTTGTGGACTCGAGCACTTGTTTTGAACTTGCACGGCCATGAGAATCCGACGATAACCTCCTTGAGCGTCTTAGCTTTAGCTCGGGTCACGGGACCTACTAGTATGGTTAAGACATCCTCCTCTCTAGCCCTAGCACGTGTCACGGAACCAACTTCCTTCTTTCTCTCCTTAGGATGGGTCGTGTCCACCTTTCTCTCCTTTGATTCAGCACGGGTCGCATCCTCTGTAGCACGGGTCGTGTCCTCTTCAGCATGGGTCGTGTCCTCCTTAGCACGTTCGTGTCCTCCTCGGCACGGGTCGCGTCCTCTTGGCTTGCCACGACACTGGTCGTGCTCTCCTTTCTTGCCTTAGCCTGGGTCACGGGACCTTCTTGTAATATTGAGACGTCCTCTTTATGCTCGGAATCCTCGATGCTATCCATGATCATATCACTTGGATCAAAGGAGTTTGACAAGCATAAGATGAGGATCGGATTGAGAGATAGGTCTAGCTCGCACTAGTTTTATTACTTCAAGACATTATTGTATTAGACTAGTTGCGAGTTATGTACTTTTGGATATCAACTTCTTATATATATATATATATATATATATATATATGGCATTTTCTTGATCATATTGATTATTATCATAAAGTGTATGATGGAGTCCAAGATTAAGTCTAGAAACTTGATATTATGATAGGGATCATAATAAAGAAAGTCAAGTTTTCGTAAGACTTACTCTGAAACGTTTCATGTTCGCTTGGATCACTATCCGGACCATAGTGATCCGGAAAGAACAACAATTATGTGATGGTTTCTATGGTGAAAGAAATTAGTATATCTCTTTACTAATTCACTTATATGGGTTATGCACATATAAATGTGATCACTAAACTGACCTAAAGGGAGAATCTTAATGGTTGATTTACCATAAAACTGTCATTGAGTTTTCTTCGAAAGACTAGGTTGTTAGAGTTTTTCCTTAGACTTGAGATCAACATAGTAACTAGCTTTCTATCTAATATTCTTTGATTTTGGACATCTGGTATCCTAGAACATTAGTTGGATAGATATTAGGAATTTTTTAAATGCTAGCGTAGTTAGTGACTGATCATGATGAGATTCGTCAACTCATGGTATGAGTTTGAGCTCTATGTTGTCAGTAATCGTAATGACTGTACAAATCTTTGGTTAGAGTACTTGAATGAATGATGAAATGAGTTTCTTAGGTTCATTCATCAGTTAGTTACGATTGACATTAGACATAGTTGATGATCCGTAAGGTATGACAATTATGACCATACCTAGGATTCATCCGGAGCTTGAAGGACGGAAGGAAAATATTGACGTCGTTTACACCCTGGTTTGTTTTGAGTAAAATTGTTACTCAAATGAATGAGTTTATTACTTCACACTATCTGATCGTCGAGGAGTATTGCTAGACGCCAACCTCGACTAGTCAATTAGTGGAGACTGATTTACTATCAGCTTAGTGATGAACCTATGAGGTCACACGCTTACGAGTGTCTCGGATCCTGCTTATGATTGTAAGACAATCAGTGTGGAATGCAATTATATTTATCCGCTAGCATAAAAGAATATAATTGTATCTGGTTTTGTTCTGAGAGATGTACATTGGATGTACGAACATGTATGTGTATGTAGATACATATGCTTCGACTTTTGGAGATATTACATCACGACAATGGGAGATTGATAATTATATGTCGATTATGTAATATTTAAAAGTCTTGGGTCACTGTGTAATTACTAAAAGAGTTTAGAAATATATAAATCGAGAAAAATAGTATTTAAATTATCTGGTTCACAATTTCCGAATCGAATACGATTCTCTCTCAGAGACGAAGAACAACGTTTTGGGAAAAAACCCGTTCATCACCGGATCCGCATCTAATGTTGAAGGCAGTCCCAGATCTCGGTGTGGATACGCGTAGTGGGATTCTTTGAGTTTTTTTAGAATAACCCAAACCCAATCCGAACATGCCAAGATCACACACATTAGGTAATAAAAATACGCTTCCGGACACTTGTAGAAAACCTAATAGATTTAAGAATTTTATTATATTTTGTATATAAATAAGCGTAATGATTTTAACAATAAACATAGTACTTTCATTTATTTGCATACAAATTTTTATTTTAATTGTGATTTATAATAAAAAAAGTTCATTTTTTTAGTATTTTTGAATATATATGTTGATATTTGATAAATTAAGAAAACGTTATGCAACTCGTAAAATCGGTATTAACCGAAATTCTTTCTCAATCCTTTCCGAAAATTGAAATATAAATTGATTCAAATTCGAATATTAAAATAAATATTTATATAGATAAAGAATCAATTTAGATTTTTAAAAAATATAAACTGATGTCTAAAAATTATTAAATTATAAAATCATTCTTTAATCTAAATATTAAAATAAACTTCAAAATAATAAAATTACAAGATTACTCTTGAAAATTAAATATAAAAATTTAAAAAATATAATACGAAAAAATATTAAATACAACATTATCCTTAATAAATATTAAAAACTCGAAAATCAAATATTAATACCCTAATTGAAAAATCGAAAAAATATAGATAATACTAACACCCTAATTGTATTTAAAAACAAATTGAAACATATAGATAAAATTTGGGGTAAACTAAAAAAACCTTCAAAAATAACTTTTAATAAAAAAAAACCCTGCACTTTCAATTCATAAAAAAAAAACCTTCAAAAATAACTTTTAATAAAAAAAACCCTCCATTTTTAACTCATTAAAAAACCCTAAACTATATTTTTTAAATAAAAAAACATTTAACAGAAAAAAACAAACAAAGTTAGTTAATATTAGAAGTTTACCCATAACGAGACAACATCAACATCAGAAAAAAATTACAGAGGCAATTAGACCATGGTTCCTTCAGTTTTTTTCGGAACAACGATCAAAAGTAGCGAACAAGTATTTAGGTGATATGAACGACAATTTTCTGAAAAACACTAAAATTTTCATTTTTGTGTATATATTTTGCTTATGAAAATTTTATTTTACTTTTATTTATTTTTATAAAATATAATATCATAATATTTTTATTTAATAAAATATATGTACATAGTAATATATCTATTAATGTTTTAGAAACAAATAAAATAAAAAAGAAAATGAAAAAAATATGAAATATTAATCCTAAAATTCTAATAACTATTTCATGAAATTAAAAATAAAACTATAAACTAAATATTTTTTAAACTAAAATTTTGAAGATTAATTTTCATTAAAACAACAAATATATCATGTAATTTGTTAAACATATGAAACATTATAACCATACAGTCACAAAATACTATTAACAAAAGTCTAATCTCATAAATTTATTAAAAAATAATATATTCACAATTCTAAAATTATTATCAAATCTCATAAATTTTATAAAAAATAATATATCTATTAAAATCATTATCTAACAAAAATTCATATATAAATAAAATATGAATATAAGAAAATCAGGTATTTCAATATTTAAAATACAATATATATATATATATATAAATACTATTTGTTTATTATATATTAAATAATATTTATATAATACTATCAAACATTTAAATTATATAAGTAAAAATTTTAGAATTATGACACGTTATCTGATCAATTTTAAAATTATGACACGATATCTGATAACGTGTCAATGTTATAAATTTTAGAAAATAAAACAAATTAATAACTAACAAATATTTTTAAAATTGTTAATATTAAATTATATAATTAAAAACATAAATAATATAATTATAGTTTAGGGTTTTTTTATGAGTAAAAGTGATGGGTTTTTTTTATTAAAAGTTATTTTTAAAGGTTTTTTTATGAGCTAAAAATGTAGAATTTTTTTTTATTAAAATTTATTTTTGAAAGTTTTTTTATTAATTAAAAGTGTAGGTTTTTTTTATTAAAAAATATTTTTTAAGGTTTTTTTTCAGTTTATTAATAGATGAGGTAAAAAAAATCAAATTAATAACCCGAATATCCGAAAAATAATATATTTTTAAATTAATAATCATTTTTAAATATTAATTGATAATTTTGTACTTGATTTATTAATTTAATTTTAAAAAATTATTACAATGTAATATTAATGCAAAGCGCTGATATATTTCTATTTTTAGTAAAAGCATTTAAAATTGATTTTAGGAATTTTAGATTGATTTTACAAATAAATATACATTTGCATTGATTGAACTGAAAAATACAGATAAAATTCTAATGTAAATTATTTTAACAGTAAGGCATATTGAAAACAAGATCATATGCAATACCTTAAGGATTTTCATTTGTGTATATATGTTAACAGAACATCGAAAACCACATAAATGCCCGATAAATAATTCTTTCGGATATGTTAGCATAATAGCGTTTCGTGTTATTTTTAATGATATGTGTTATTTTCAATTATATATATTTAGTCATTAAACCAATCCGAACAACCCATAGCTTCATTTTTCTCTACTAATCATTGTCACGGAATTAAGGATATATCTGCTAATACATGGATAAAGAATCTCCAACCATTCATGATGTATTATATTCCAAAGGTTTTGATGTGTAAAAGAAAAGGTTAAAGAGATCCACTAAACATGGATATTTTAGATGTTGACAAAATAAGTTCAAATTAAGTATTTCATCTATCACAACAAATTTTCTAACTCTTGAATGGTGCCATAGAAAAATTAAAACAATTAATTGTGGCAAAATTTATATTATACCACTATGACAAACAAGTAATTGAAAATAGAACATATAGCCGCAGAAAGGTATAAATCTCGTCGATTCAAAAGCTTAGCTATTCTTTGTTGAAATGTTATTTGATACTAAAAGTTAAAGAAATTTTCATAAATATTCACACAAGTTTACAAAAAACATGTCTTCTTTGTTTGTGAATAAAATTAAATAGACGACTATGTTTGAGTAGCTTGGCATGTTAGTAAAACTAAATCACATACAAAGCTATGAACATATGAAATGCTACACAAAACAAGCTTGCTAATAAAATCATGAGTCATAGCTTAAACAATCGTAGAACTCACAGTCAAGACCAAAATAATTATAGAGTACCACTGTTTACTATTGCAGACATTGCAATAAGAGAAATCACAAAACCATGGGAATATACTTATCTCCTTTACCATCATATGGTGCACCATTATCTTTTGTTATTTTTTTAACAGTTTTCATATCTTTTTGAAATAAATCCAAAACAACAGATTAAGGCCAATGATGGACCACATTTATCAGTTATGAAAAAGATAATCCAGCTGCATTTGAAATTCTTATTCATGGACTCGAGAGTATTGTTTCGTAGCTAGAAGATTATTTATATTTGCAACAACGCAGAATTCATAAATGACCAAATCAGATATGTAGGAAGCATTAGAGTGGAATAAGTAAACAAGAAACGATCCACACATATCATCACCATCAACAACAACAATATCTATAAAAAAATGATTGCTTACAACTTAGATCTGTGAAGCATTCGTTCAGCTTCCTTAAGCTCTTTGTCCTTTGCAGCTCTCTTCTCACGTATGTCGGAAAGCTTCTTGTTAACATTGTCCCGATGATGCGTATCTAGCTCATGGTTTCTAATATTTATGGACTGTTATGTATGAAAATCTTGCAGAATTCACACTATTTCTTCCCTCAGCTTATCCAATACTGACATAGATAAAAAAACACAACAAAAAATCAGTTTGAATCTTTCTCAGCTACACATTGACTCAAATCGATTGCTACATATAAATTTTAATCAATTAAGAACATGGGTTTCGGAAAATATTGATGGTTAGAATAATAGTTAAAAACACACAAATTTCTTATCATTTTCAGACAAAATTAAGAATGACATTCATATCTAGAGAAGAATATAAACAACAATACATCAAACTACCTTAGTCATGGTTGTCGATCGGAGAGATCAAAATGAGTTCGAAGTAAAATTCATGTAATTGGAGTTAGATGGATTAAATAGTAGATCATCAAGAACAAAGATCGAATAGTAGTTTCTGGTAGCTGAGGTCGACGACAATGGCTGTAAAGCGGCTACGAAACAATTTTGGTGATAAGCCTAAGCCACAATGGCGACTGGGAGAATCTATATGAGATTTTACTACTTCGAATCCACCACCTTAAAAACCTAGCAGAATTTTCGAATAAAGCAAAATTTTATCGGAGTTAAAGATACTGGAAACCTACATGAACTGAAGAAGAACGGGTCGTAGACTCAAAAGTTAAACCTTCAGACAGATTAATCAGTCCCTAAAATTCACATGCAAATAGATGAACACTTTTTCTTAGAAAGAAGAAAATGCAAAATACCAAAATTCAAACATCATATAGTGATATTCTTTTTGCTGCATTTTCAGTTTTCCATCTCATTCTAAGTTTTTTATATGAAAGAAATAAGGAAAAACAGTCTATTCCCCCCTTGATTTTCATGCTTTAGTCCTATTCCCCCTCGATGTTGACTCTCGTCCTATTCCCCCTCGATTTTCAGTTTCAGCCTATTTCCCCCTCGATTATCATGTTTTAGTCCTATTCCCCCTCGATTTTGACCTCATCCTATTCTCCCCTCAATTATCAAAAATATGCCTAAAACCCCATCCGATTTTGACCCAATTTTGACCAAATTTTGATTTCAATTTTGACCCAATTTTGATTTTAATTTTGACCCAATTTTGATTTTAATTTTGATTTTAATTTTCATTTTAATTTTGATTTTAATTATAATTTTAATTTCAATTTTGGTTTTAATTTTGATTTTAATTTTAATTTTAATAAATCAAGTTATTCGTAACATATAAATCCTACCGTTAACCATCAAAGCATAAGTTTTTTTATTTAATATTATCCCCAAGACATCCTAAAATCGAATCAATAATTATATATTTGAATCAATAATTATAATCGACTAATTATTTAATTTTTGATAATTGAGGGGGGAATAGGATGAGGTCAAAATCGAGGGAGGAATAGGACTAAAACATGATAATCGAGGGGGAAATAGGCTGAAAGACTAATAACTAATTGGTAAAATCCTAAACCCTAAACCCAAAATCGAATCCAATTTTGTCAAAATTAAGATTAAATTGGGATTAAATCGAGTCAAAATTGAGTCAAAATTAGATCAAAATTGAGTTATATTTGAATCAAAACTAAAATTAAAATTTGGTCAAAATTAAAATCAATTTTGACATAGTTTTGACTCAATTTTGGACTCAATTTAACTTAATGCGGATTAAATCGGATTTTCAATTTATACTTAATTTGGATTAATTAGGATTAAATCAAGTCAAAATTGAGATAATAATTTATTATTATTAAAATTAAAATTAAAATCAAAATTAAAACCAAAATTAAAATTAAAATCAAAATTAAAACCAAAATTAAAATTAAAATCAAAATTAAAACCAAAATTAAAATTAAAATCAAAATTAAAATCAAAATTAAAATTAAAATCAAAATTGGGTCAAAATTGGATCAAAATTGAAATAAAAATGTGGTCAAAATTGGGTCAAAATCGGAGGGGGCTTTAGGCAGATTTGTGATAATTGAGGGGGGAATAGGATGAGATCAAAATCGAGGGGGAATAGGACTAAAAAATGATAATCGAGGGGGAAATAGGCTGAAACTGAAAATCGAGGGGGAAATAAGACGAGGGTCAAAATCGATGGGGGAATAGAACTAAAGCATGAAAATCAAGGGAGGAATATGCTGTTTTTTCCAAGAAATAAATTGAATATTGTTCTTGTATTTTCAATATCAGCCTTTCATCTTCCTCATTCATTCATTTTCTCTTCTCATTTCCTTTTTCTACCCTCGCTTTCTCTCTCATCCAAACCTATTCTAAGTATCTGCTCGAATCCTTCTTCTCCTTTATTTTTTCACCCACGCTTCCTCTCTCATATTCAAACATATTCTAAATTCTCAGCGTTTACCTGAATTCGAAAGCTCATCAAGGACGCAAATGATCTACAGAAATGCAAGGACATGTAACTTTTTCCAGACCACCTTTTTGTCATGTCAATGATTTGTCAATCGTCGTCGCAATAGTATCTCATACCAACGATGATGGATTGCGTTAACAAAATCTTGAAAGGTATGAATCCAAACTTTGAATGAGAGCATCAAATCAATGATACATGCATTAGATCAAATTGCACGTAAACATGCAACGAATAATCCAAACAAAAAAGGAAAAACATATGAAGAAAACGAAATTGCATTAAAAAAATAGATTCATACCCTTCGAGATTTTGTTAATGCAACCCATCGCCATAGGTACGGGATGCTATTGTGACGACGACCGACAAATCATTAATGGGATGACGAGGTTGTCTCGAAAAAGGTTACACATCCTTGCATTTCTTTAGAACATTAGCGTCCTCGATGAGCTTCTGAATTCAGCTAAATGTTGGGAATCTAGAATATGTTTGAATATGAGAGAGGAAGCGTGGGTGAAAAAAATAAAGGAGAAGCAGGAAGTGGTTTAGGTGGCTACTTAGAATAGGTCTGGATCAGAGAGTAAGCTAGGGTAGACAAAGGAAAGGAAAACAGGAAATGAATCGAGAATGAATGAATGAATGAGGAAGATGAAAGGGTGATATCAGAAATGCAAAAACAACATTCAATTTATTTTTTTTATATAAAAAATTACAATGACGTGACAAGATGAAAATGAAGAAAAAACATCATTTTCATATAATATATTTAACTGAAAATCAATTGATATTCCCTATTCAATTTTAAATCTAACATAAATTATAATTTATTCAATTAATGATATGAAATTGCTATCCGTGGTAATGAAATAGTAGTCACTTGTATTAGTTTATCCACACCATTAGTTCATCGTACATTCTCCTTTGAATAAGAGGCATCCATTTCATCTCTCAAATCCCACATTCCATGCTTTCATATTCCAATCTCAATCTATATATATATATATATCACTTTTAGAACACCACAAACAAAAAATTCATATAGAGGGTTGGCTACATCGCTTCTCAACTAGAAGGTCTCAAGATTGTAAATGGTTGTTCTCGATAGAGTTTCCAACGATCTCATCTTCCTCAACAATTCAACAAACCAAATCCACATCTCTCAAGTATGCGGATTCTTTCTCCTCTCTCTATAACAAATTTTATGTTTTAAAATTGTTACCTAAGTGATTCGGTTGAGAGACTGTTACAAAATTTATGATTCATATTTTTCATTTAATTTTCATTACATTACAATGGTATTTCATGGTTTTTCAAGGATTTAATAGTTGATCGTTCTAAATAGCAAACTGTCGCTCGTTTATTCCATTTTGATATGCAATAGAGATTCAAAAGGATTATTATACGATGGTGCCTTATTAAGAGAGTTTTATACACTATATATACACAAGTAGTATGTTAACATTAATAGGTTAACCTTAACCCAATTACAAAAGTACCATTTATTCAAGTTGGAGTATGCAAATCTTGGATGCGCAACTTGACAAGAAAAAATCAAACTCATATTTTCCTAGAGCTTTGGTGAAAATATCCGCGAATTATGTATGAGTGGAGACATGATAAGTGAGGATACGGTCGCGAATAATCTCATCACGAAAAAAGGGACAATCGAATTCAATGTTCTTTGTTCTCTCGTGAAAGCCCGAGTTGGAACTGATATGTACGGTAGCTTGACTGACACAGTAAAGATCGGCAGCATGATAGTGAGCCACACCAAGACTATCTAACAATTGTCGCAGTCAAAGAAGTTCATGAGAGGTCATTGCCATGGATTGATATTCAGTTTCTGCGAACGAGCAGGAGACAACATTGTGCTTCTTGGTTTTCCAAGATACGGGAGACCCACCGAGTTGAATGAATCATCCAGTGGAAGAGCGACGTGAATGAGGACAACCAACCCAATCGGAGTCACACCACGTAGAGAGACAAAGATTAGAATCTGCACGCAAAAGTGAGATAACATATAGATGTCGTATGATAAATGGAACGATAAACCCCAATATACACTAGTTAACCAACTAAACATCAGTACTTGTTGTGCAGATCAGAGCAAAAGGGAACCATGGAGACTGCAAGTTGATGGTGTTGTTCCATCGGGAATGCAGTCGGCTTGGCCACAAGAAGACTTGTTTCAGGGACTATATTCAAAGCGTACTTGCATTTGGATAAATAAATTCCATTCGGCCCTCGAGAAACATCAATACCCAAGAAGTATTTTAATACACCAAGATCTTTCATCATGAAACACGAACTGAGATACTCCTTGAACCGCAGTATATGTAACGTCGAATTACCCGCAACGATCAAATCATCAACATCCACCAAAATAGCAAAACGGTCACGATCTTACTGTAATGTGAAAATAGAGTAGTCCACATAGGATTTCAGAAATCCAAATGAAAGCAAAGACGCGGTAAGCTTTGTGAACCAACAGCGAGGTGCTTGCATGAGGCCATACAGAGACTTGTGAAGCCAACACACTTGTCTAGAATGTGTGTCGGACAAACTGGGAGGAAGCTTCATGAAAACCTCATCATGCAAGTCACCATGTAAGAAAGCATTATGAATACCCGCACTGTCATCATCTTCACAATGGGAGCAAACTCTCTTCGTAATCAAGATCTTCCACTTAATTATTTCTCAAAATCACCAGTCTTGCTTTGTATCTCTTGATGGAACCTACAAAATGATACTTGATCTTGAAAATCCATTTACATCTAATCAGTTTCTTCTACGGAGGAAGAGACGTCAGTATCCATGTATTATTATGTTGTAGTGCATCGAGCTCGGTTTGCATAGCCAAGCACCAGTGTTCATGTCGAGAAACTTCTGCATATGAGCGAGGTTCGACATGTGTCGTAACAGCTGCAAGAAAAACACGATGTGCAACCGCGTCGATGGAAGTTTTGTGCGGTGACCACGGCCCAACTCTTCGGTAGCAGGCTGAACAATATGCATATGACTCGACGTAGTATCCAACTCCTCGATCGGAACGCTCATCTCCTTGGCTAAAACATACATATTCTCGGCAATCGTAGTAACCTGAGCGCGCATGGTCACTACTCCCCCTAACAGCCCTGTTTCATGCAAGACTGGCCGAAATCATCATCGTCGGCTAAGGAAAGTGTTAGTGAGATGAAAGGAGCATCACTCGCATACCCCGAATCCGACCGATCTCGAAACGGAAACGTAGTCTCATACAACACAACATCTTGATAGACTTTAAACACATTGTGCTAGGTATCATACACGCGCCAACCTTTCTGACCAACTCGATATCCAACAAACACGCATTTATGGCTGCAAAGAGCAAACTTGTCCTGCCATATCCGCTGATCATGTACATAAGAAAGCGGTCCAAATGACCAAATGTGCTCCATAGAGGGCACTTTACCATGAAGAACCTCATAAGTAGACTTACCACCCGAAACATGAGACGATGTCCTGTTAATGAAATAGATCCCCATGAGCATGCACTCTCCACAGAAGCAAAGAGGAAGACCGAACTGAAACAACAATGCACGAGCAACATTTAAAATGTGGCGATGTCTGTTTCGACCCAATATTCTGTTGTGGTGTTCCGACGCACGAAGTCTCGTGAGATATTCCATTATTCACAAAAAAATCATGCATCGATGTAAACTCTATACCATTGTCGGAGCAAACAGTTTGCACTTGAGCTTTGTATTGTCACTTATCCATAGCCAAGAATGCTTTAAGATGAATGAACACCTCATTTTTAGCCCACATGAGGTACAATCAAACTCCACGTAGAAATCATAAAAAACTGTCAAATAATATCTGGCTCCAGAGAATGAAGGAGCACAATACGGGGCCAACACATCATAATGAATCAACTAAAATGAATAGGATGTATTATTATTGTTCGTGGGAAAAGATACTCGAGTTTGCTTGGCATGGAGACAAACATCACATGCCTTATTCAAGAATCAAAGTCTGCACTACAAAACCCTAAACCGGAAATCAACTTCAATGCTTTTGCAGAAGGATGACCCAACCGAAAATGCTATTAATCAACACTTGAAGGCTTTGAACTAACAGCCGCCACGGTCACCACACCTCGAAAGAAGTAGAACCCTTCACGTTGTTCACCCGCTCCAATCAATATTCTCGTAATACGGTCCTAAATAACACAGAATTTGTCAATAAATTGTAAACATATTTCGTGTCGGCCAATAGTTGTGACAATAAGATAGTATTACAACTCAGATTCGGAACATAAAACACGTTGTGAATAGTGAGATTATCACAAAAAACCACAGAACCTTGTTGACGTGCAAATGTATTGCGTCTGTTTATAAGACCAACACAACACACCGATATATCCGTCACATCCCGTAATAGCTCGAAGCAACCCGTCATATGATTTCCATCACCCGAGTCTATAAGCCATTGGACATGTCGTACCTTATCAGTTTGTGTTTCCGTTGCTCCGAGTTTGTTTGCAAGAAGGTCCAGAAGCTGTTTCCAATTGTCTCCACTCAAACCGTTGACCTTGCTTTTGTCACCATCAACAAACTCCACCTGTGCTGTCATTAGTTTGACGTGAGCTGCATTTGCTTGTACCATGCGAGGGCGACCTTTATCACTTGGTTGTTGTCCAGACCGCGATTTCCTCCACGGGTAGCACCTCCTACATGTGCAACATCGTCTCCAATTCTTTCCAGCCACCAATCTGGGAAACCAATCAACTTGAAAAATCGGTCGACATTATGACTCGAACGACGACAATGGGAGCATAGAACCAGAACGCTATTTCGAGTTAGTTTGAATCACAAAAGCCATGAGATTTGGCTTTTCCACACCAGATTTTGGGAGGGCAGGTCGTGAGTCTTCATCTTGTATCATAAACGCATTAACTTTCTTCAAAGATAGAAGAGGGTTCATAGCAACTATGGTAGATCGAATCGTGTCATACAACGAGTCATCGAGGCCGAGAAGGAACAAGTGCACCTTATCATCCTCTCGTTTTTTCTCCATCAGTTTGGAAATATCACACTTACAGTTCCACAGGTACAACCATCACAGATACAACTCGAAAAAATGTCATACGAGGCGAGGTGTGCCCACACACGGTTCAACTTATTGAATTACGCCGTCAGCGGCATAACATCTTGTTTGCGAGCAAACAACTCAACCTTCAGTTTGAGAATTTTCGGGTCATTTTCAACCGAAAACTTAGTCGTGATTTCTTCCTACAGCTTCTGCACCAACTGGATATGAGAAACATTCGATTGAATGCTCTGATGTAGGGTATTACGGATCTATGAGACTAGCAACGAGTTGTTTGCCACCAATCATCAATATCTTCGGACTCTTCAGACGGTTTAGGATTGATCCATACACAAAACCGAATTTCTTATGAGAACGCAATGTTGTGCAAATCTCACGAGCCCACCCGACATAGTTGTGATCGTTAAAAGTCACGTACAAGATTATGCAACATCTGTTGTCACTTGTTGTGAGATCATAGAGATTGATCGTCCGATGAGTGAAACCCACAACTAGAGTCGGGACTTAATTTGCTTCATTCATGCCAAACGTAGCAGCAGCGGATGAACACCACACAACAGCGATACAAACTGCAACGAACAACGATTAAGAACAATAATAACATCAACCGAAGACTATGTAGCTATTGTTAGACGGTCGTGGACAACAACCTAAGGGTCAGCAACAATAGCAGTTTCGATCGACGACCGCAACCACAAACAGAGAGATCGACCGTAAGAAAACATCAACCACGATTGACAAGAGAGAGCATAAGTAACAGAACCGCAGACAAACATAAAACAAGAACAATCAACATTCACCCAAGATCGACGAACAGAACCAGAAGAACCAGAAAGGAAGGCAGAGATCCACACAAGACTAAAGAGACCGAACATTGTCCAGAACCAAACCGGAAAACCCCAAAGACGAAGATCCACACGAAAACGGGCACGACGAACATATACGACAAGAGCACAGTAAAGAGATACGTCGACGAATCAGGCGATTCGAATCAAGCGAAGAGCCACACGACATGGACGACAAAGACCGAGGAATGATGAATCAAAATTGTAAGGATCAATGGGAATGACGATGCACACAAATAAAGGAACTAGATTTGAACAGACGAACCAGATGTGAACAGCGGAAATAATGAAGACCTAGATCCAGGAAAATCAAAGGAAAAATTAAACACCCGGAAACGAAATAAACTTAAAAGTCATAAGCTCTTCTACAATGATATGGAACAGATATTCAAAATGAATATTATATGATGGGGACTTTTTAAGAGAGTTCTACACCCCATATATACAAGTATTAAGTTAATACTATTAGGTTAACCCTAATCCAATTACAAAAGTATCTTGATTCCATATTACACTTTTTGGAAAAAAGTATTAGAAAACATGGTTCACTAGTAGTCGTGGACTTATTATTGAATGTAAGTTTTTAACATATGTTTATAATGCTATTTTATTGTTAAAATTTTACGTCATATATTTTATGTTACTCATAAATTAATATTTCAATTATATATATATATATATCTCATCTATACTAAAGCAAAATGCTTAATGAACAGTGTTTTAGAAAATTTGTCACCCTCCCATCCGTAGGATTTTTGGATTTTGTTTGTTGGCCTTTTATCTGTCGTTGGATCGTGAGCGAGTACTGTTCACGCGAGTTCACAGTTTTCAGCCGTTGATCGAGTAGAGATCTTATGATTTGTTGGTATTTGTTAAAGACTAAAATGGTGGCTACAGTAGATTAAAAAGCACATAAGGCAGAAAACGACAGCCGGAGAAGAAGAAGATGAAGCGGCGACGATGGCCAATGAACAAGAAGCAGTGACGACGGCGTAGCGGTCGAAGAACAAGCATTGACGACGATGTAGCGGTCGAAGAAGAAGAAAACAAAAATGAAGGACGAAGCGACATCGATGGCCAAGTATGAAGAAAAAGTAACAATGACAACGATGAACGAAGATGAAGAACAAGCAGCGAAGAAGAGAAGAGAAAAAGATAAGAGAACTTAAAAAAATAGTAAAGGGAATTGGAGGACAACGGCTAAAGAACAAGAAAAAATAGTAAAAATAAGAAGAGAACTTAAAAACACATTAGAGAGATAAAAAGAGGAAAAATCATAAAGAAAAAGAAAAGGAAAACGACGAATATAAGATAAGAAGAAAAATTAGAGGTTTAGTTTTAGGGTTTTAAAGGGTAAAATAATAAAATTGATTATTATAATTATTATATTACAATATTATAACATTTTTAATTTAAATATACAACTATCTTATTCCATGATTTTGTTCAATGCATATTAATTTTATTACATTTATATTAGAAAATAATATCTTAAAATTCGAAAATAAATAAAAATATAAAACAGTAAAAGTTTAAAAAAATAGAAATAAATCCAAATATAACAAAATTGATCGTATGTATATATTTTATATAAATATATATATACATAAATATCTAATATATAAGTATAATATATTTATTTATTGTTTGGATTAGTGGTGCGTATATATATACTATTAATATATATATACTATTAATATATAATATACGTATATACAATATATTATAGAACAACATTTTCCTCCTAATACCTAGAACGATTTGTTTATGCTTCTTTTATAGGGTTGATTTCAATTGTGGAAGCGTGTTTTATCAACCCGAATTTTAGATCTAGTCATGTTCGGATTAGTTTTTACAGATCTCAACGGAGATCAAATTTAGAAACAGTTTTTGTGATACCTGTTGCGTTGAAATCGATGATCGGATGTGAGGCTTGATGGTACAAGCCCTCTACGCGTATCCACGCCGAGATCGGGATCTACCTTCAACCTTTGGTGCGGAATTTCGATGAACGAAACTGTTTCGTTCTTCTCTTTCTTTTGACGGCTACTAGGGTTTTATTTTGTGATTGTGTAATCTAATAACGAAAACCTAATTTTCGTTTCTTATATAATTATTAACTTTTAATAATTACAATTTTAACCCGAGACTATTCAAATATTACATAATAGGCATATTACTTTCATCTTCTCCTCCTAAATAGAAGAACGATTTCTTCTTTATTTTTTTGGAATTTTTAGTTATTTTATTATCTTTTTTGTTTTGTTCATTCGATTAGCTCTTTTAAGGTAAAATAATTACCGATCACAATGCAGACGACAAAATATTTATTCAAAAATTATCTTTAATACCAACAATTACTATATTACCTATTCGTCTCAAACGTAAAAAAAAAAATGTGATTATATCATGTTTTGCAATGACAATCAACAAAAATCAAGAACAAAATCTATACAAAATTAATATATATTTAATTCGTCTTGTGTTTACTCGTGGTCAATTATATATCCTTATATCTAAAGTGAAGAACATAAAAAAATTAAAAATATTGATTCTTGATGACAATAAAAAAATTAAAAAAATATTTTATAATTTTTAATATCTTATCATATAATATTATTTATTTATTTACATAAATATTTAATTTTATATATTATAATTAATATAAAATTTTTAAATTCTCCTGCACAAAGCGTGCGTAGACTCAATACTAATATATATATATATATATATATATATATATATATATATATATATATATATATTAGTATTGAGTCTACGCACGCTTTGTGCAGGAGAATTTAAAAATTTTATATTAATTATAATATATAAAATTAAATATTTATGTAAATAAATAAATAATATTATATGATAAGATATTAAAAATTATAAAATATTTTTTTAATTTTTTTATTGTCATCAAGAATCAATATTTTTAATTTTTTTATGTTCTTCACTTTAGATATAAGGATATATAATTGACCACGAGTAAACACAAGACGAATTAAATATATATTAATTTTGTATAGATTTTGTTCTTGATTTTTGTTGATTGTCATTGCAAAACATGATATAATCACATTTTTTTTTTTACGTTTGAGACGAATAGGTAATATAGTAATTGTTGGTATTAAAGATAATTTTTGAATAAATATTTTGTCGTCTGCATTGTGATCGGTAATTATTTTACCTTAAAAGAGCTAATCGAATGAACAAAACAAAAAAGATAATAAAATAATATCGTGGTTTAGATTGTTATTTGTATTCTTTTTGTTTAATTTAATTATTATTACTAATATTTTTAAATTTTTTATTTAAATTATAATATTATATGAGTTATTTAAATTTAAAAAAAAATACAAACAGATTAATAGATTTAAATTTTTTAGACTCATTATCGGTGCTGCTCAGAGCCACACCACAACAATATCCTTCCTCCTAAAATTTTTGCACCACGTCTAGCCACTGCAACTTTTCATATTTTTTTCCCGATTCTGTTTACCAGACACTAGTTTTTACCACGTTCCTAAATGCCTATATAATCCAAATAAAAAAAACATCATTATGGATAGAATTATATACCTCATATAGCAAAGTTTGGTTTCATCCATAGATCTTAACTATTAGAAACCAAGTTATTATAATTAACTGTTAATACTCCTTTTCGAAATGCTTTGACTTCCAACGTGTCAAATGAGTACTAGCAGCTAACAATATGTCTAGTTTTTTTTAAAGGTGAGAATTAAAATTTTCTCGAGAGTAACAAAATGTTATAATGTATTGGATGTTGAAGAGGCTTTTAATGACGATGATTGAACCATGGGGAAGATGCATGTAACAATGGCATATCCTCCCTCACCAATAACTTTTTATTTGCGAAGCCACATATCGCGAGCTGTAGCTCCTTCAAACTAAACCATCAACCACATCCATCAACTTCGTTGCCAAGTCGCTACTTCTTACCACTAATACTAGATCGAAAGTATTATGCCATTTATATAATATTTTCAATAGTTTGGGTTTAAGTCGTAATTATTAAAAGTTAATAATTATAATTAAACGAAAAACGAGTTTTCGTTATCAGATTTCAGAATTACAAAATCTAAATCCTAATAGTCGTCAAAAGAAAAAGAACGAAGAACGAAAAACAATTTTTTTCGTTCTTCCCGAATTCCGCATCAAAGCAGATCTGATCTCGACGTGGATACGCGTAGAGAGCTTGCATTATCAAGTCTTGCATCCGATAATCACACGTTCAACGCTACAGGTACTATGAACTCGTTTCTATATTTGTTCCTCGTTGAAATCCTGAAAAACTAATCGTTAAACATTACTAGATCTATAATCGGGTTGATAAAACACGTTTCCGCACCTAAATCAACCCCACAGTGGTATCAGAGCGTCTGGATGCATGTTTAGGATTAGTTTTTTTGAATTTTTTGTGAAAAATCGGATCGAAAAAAAACCTTTGCATAAGAACGAAAAGCTAGAACCGCGCATGGCCGTAACCCTAGCCGGCCGCGCATTCGACTGGGCGGCAAGGCGCAGGGACGGCGCAGCATAGCCCGGCCGGTGTGTCCAGGACCGAGGCGGCACATGCAAGGCGACGGGGCAGCGGTTTCCATCACCTATCGTGGTAGTCATGTCGCGTAGGCGAGGGAGAACTCGCGAAGGGAAAGAAGGCGGCGGTGTCGCACGGCGCTGCAAGGACCGAGGGCGGCG
>CM071870.1:6265754-6282311 GCA_036759665.1 Gynandropsis gynandra
TTTAATAATTACAATTTAAACCCATAACTATTCAAATATTACATAATTGGCATAGGACTTTCATAGATGTTCTTGTTCTACAACTTACTCTTACTATTCAACAATTACTTATATCTGGTGGTTTTGATAGTTACTTAAATCTATGATTAGGTGTTCGTGCAGCTTACCATTCTGTTTAAACTTTTTGGTTTGTATTCTAATCATGTATTTATTTGTGGCTCTTGAATCTTATAATGTATTATGTTCATGCTTTGTAATTTTGTTCATGGTTTTTGTATATGTTAATGTTTTATCGTTGGTTGGGAATAAGGGTGATAAAATAGGCTAGACTATTTTTGTTATTCTGTTCTAACCCATATATGGATTGAAAAATTTGGTCCACCAAAATCCACGAATTATATAGACTAACCTATGGTTGTAATATTTTTTTAAATATAACATTTAAAATTAATTTTTTTATTTCAAAAAGAACAACAAATTAATAACACAATAGTATAAAATACTAAAAAATATAAATAGAAATTAAAAATATATTAAATATCACTCATATTAAAAAAATATTTAGTATTCTATTTTTTAGTACGACACTAACAAATATAACTAAAGTTAGAATAATATTTTCTTATAATTTTCTTGACACATGGGATGTGACTATATGTGTCGGTAAAAAAATTCCAAACCAATCCATGAACCTATTTATTGTCATGGTCAATTTTTTTTTTAAATCAGTCCTTCGTTTGTTGTTTGGATTAGAATTATTTTGAGGATTAGCAACCCATTTAACACTTCTAGATAAAAATGAGGTTAGATTTTATTGTGATTTTTTTACCTTTTGATTTGATTATTGATTGTTAAGTTTTTGTTTTGTTCCCGTTTGGATACTGGAAATGAGAGAAAAACAGAAGAAATAGAGAGAATGGAAGGAAGGAGAAGAAGAAGAAAAATGGAAAAAATTAATCTTTTGTTATTAATGTTCATAGTGTAAAGACGTTTTTATACTAAACGATAAAATACACTTTTTATATATTGTAATATGCCCCCTCAAGTCTATATCTCTATGGATGATATAGACTTGATATTTGTAGTCGAGAGATTAAAGAGTTGAATACAGAAGGTTGCAAAGCTTTCGTCAAAATGTCTGCAAGTTGATTTTCTGTCTTCACATGCATCGTCCTCAGGAACCCAGATTTGAGTTTCTCTCGTATAAAATGACAGTCTATTTCAACGTGTTTCGTCCTTTCGTGAAATACCGGATTTGAAGCCAGATAGATTGTGGATTTGTTATCACAATATAAGTTTTCCGGCTCTGAAGTATATATGTGAAGATCTTTCAATATGTGACTGATCCAAACAAGCTCACAAGTCGTGTTTGCAAGTGCTCTGTATTCCGCTTATGTGCTGCTTCTTGAGACAACATTATGTTTCTTTGCTTTCCATGAGATTAAGGAATCACCAATAAACACGCAAAAACCAGTCACCGAGCATCGTGTATCCGGACATGTTGCCCAATCAGAATCAGCAAAAGCATTAAGATGAACTTTTGTTGATGCTGAATAAAACAGACCCTGTCCTGGATTTTTTTAAGCACCTCACAATCCGGTATGCAGCTTTGAGATGCTCTGATGTTGGTTTTGACAGGTACTGACTTAGTTTGTGAACTGCAAAGGTGATGTCGGGTCTAGTAATAGTCAAATACAAGAGTTTGCCAATGAGAGCTCTGTACGAAGTGACATCCTGCAAAAAATCCTCTGAGTTTTCACTGAGATGTGTATTCGGATCCACAGGAAGTGCAACTGGTTTACATCCAAGAAGTCCTGTATCTGATAAGAGTTCCAGACAATATTTCCTTTGGCAAACAGATAAACCTGTATTAGATCTTGCAATCTCAAGGCCTAAGAAATATTTCAAAGGTCCAAGATCTTTGATGTTGAACTTTGTTCTGAGGAATTTCTTCAGATTAGTTAGAGTTGTATCATCATTACTTGCAATCATAATATCATCAACATAAACCAATAATGCTAGAAATTGTTTGAATCCATTTTCCAACAGAACATTGGAGAACTTATTGTACCACTGCCTTGATGCTTGTTTTAAACCATAAAGAGATTTTTGTAGTTTACAAACAGCATTAGGTGGTAAAAATTGACCTAATGGAGCTGTATAACCTGGAGGAAGACTCATGTATATTTCTTCCTCTAAGTCTCCATGTAGAAATGCATTTGTCACATCCATCTGTGTAAGAGACCAATTCTGAGAAGCTGCTAATGCAAGAAGAATCTTGACTGTTACAAGTTTAGCAACAGGAGAGAATGTATCACAGAAATCAACTCCTTCTTGTTGAGTGAAACCTTTTGCAACTAAATGAGCCTTGTATCTTTCTACTGACACATCTGAGTTTCTCTTTATCTTATAAACCCATTTACACCCTACTGCTCTTTTATCAAATGGAAGAGAGACAATTGACCAAGTTCCAGTACCATCCAAAGCTTGTAGTTCAACATCCATGGTCGTTCTCCATTCAGCTGATAAAATAGCTTTCTTAAAGTTTTTGGGTTATGTGGTTGCAGAGAGGTTAAAGACAAAGTTTTTGTAAGATGGAGAAAGTTTGGTGTAAGAGATTACTGAAGATAAAGGATAAGGTGTTTTAGGATTTGAAGGAGTGGGTGGTGTTTGATGTTGGGTAAGATAGCAATGATATTGATTAAGGTAAGGATGTACCTTAATTTGTCTCTTCGGTCTGGTATAGATTGCAGTTGATGTTCCTGATTCTTCAATATTCTGAGCAGCTATCTCATCTGTACTAGACACATGAGTACCGGTAGAGTGAGGAACATTTGATTGAGATATAGGCAAGGGTAGAATGGTATTTGGAAAAATTTCAGAATGAGAAACAGAGTAATGATCTGTTCTAAAATTTCCTTTCAAGAAAGGGAATATGTCCTCATGAAACTGCACATGTCTCCAAATGTATACTTGGTTTGTCTCTATATCCAGGAGTTTGTAACCTTTATATCCTGCAGGGTATCTAACAAATACTGCAGGTCGAGATCTTGGAGAAAATTTGTGTCTCTCATGAGCATGTGTGGAACAATAACACAAGCAGCCAAACACTTTTAGATGTGAGTAATCTGGTGTTTTGTTCTGAAGTAACTCATATGGAGTTTTGTTGTCGAACACAATCACTCTGAAATTCCAAAGGCAGATTAGACTGATATAACAAGGATCTTGCTACATTCAAGATATGCTGATGTTTCCTTTCCATAACGGAATTCTGTTGTGGAGTATATGCACATGAGAACTGATGTATAATTCCTTGTTGCTTGAAGAATTTATCAAAACACAATTCTGGAGCATTATCAGAACGAACAACTTTTATGTCGTATTAAACTGAGTTTGAACAAGAATTAAAAACTCTAGAACTATCTTTATTACATCACTCTTATTTCTGAGAAAATATAACCAAGTAACTCTGGTACTATCATCGACTATAGTAAGAAAGTATCTATACCCTTCAGTAGAATGAACAGAAAAAGGACCCAAAATATCAATGTGAATAAGGTCGAAAGGTTTTTCAGATAGATGGTTGTGAGAAATAAAAGGAAGTCTTCTCTGCTTTGCAAGATGACAGATTTTACAATGTGTATCATCTGTAATCTTGTTGAGCGAGAGGGTCTTTGATAGACCTTTTATTTTGGTGAAAGAGGGATGGTCAAGCCTTTGATGCCAAGTAGTAAAATCAGCAACAAAAGCATTGACATAACAGGATGTGTGAGATGGGATTTCTGTTTTCAAGAAGTAAAGGTTGTTTTGGAGATTAGCCTTCCCAATCATCCAACCCCGAGTAGGCTCCTGAATAAGACATGAGTTGTGTGAAAAATGATGGTATAAGCAGTGTCAGCAAGAAGAGAACTCACACTTATTAAATTGAATGAGAAAGAAGGGATATAGAGGACATTTTTTAAGATGATATAGTCTGTAAGTTTGACAGTACCAGCCTTGGTTATTGTGATATTGTTGCCATTAGGAAGGGTGACTAAGTTTGGAGAAATATCATGAATCTCTTCAAACAGATTTTCAACTGAGCAAATATGATAGGAAGCGCCAGAATCCAAAATCAAAGTATTGCAGACAAATTTAGCAACAGATTCATGAGATGAAGAGCATATGACATAGCATAAGATATTAGCAGAGTGGCTAGGTGCATTCTCAGGAGCTCCATTTGTTGTGACAGTAGGAGTAGAGTTCTGAATTTTACTACTGAATTGAGCAAACAACTGTTGAAGTTGATCTGGAGAAAAAAACTGATATCTGGAACATTACTGTTATCAACCACAGCTGCAGTCACATTTCCTCTTGGCCTTGATTGTAGATAGGTCTTGGACCTTGAACAGTCTGAGTGTTAGGTCTGTAGTTTGTAGTTTGAGGTCTTGGTCCAAGATTTGGAGAAGGTGCACGATATCCCGACGAATAGCCATGTAGTTTGTAGCACTTATGGATTGTGTGTCCATATAAACCACAATGAGTACAAAGTGGACGTTGACGAGGCTTGTATGTAGTTCCAGTTGCTTGACATATAACAACATCAGAATTCAAATGAGATTTAATGATCCTTTGTTGTTCATGTTGTAACACCAGATTGAAAACCTTTTTAAGATCAGGAAATGACTCCATCATGATGATCTGACTTCTTGCATGTTCAAAAGACTCATTTAAACCAAATAGAAACTTGATCACAAATCCACGTTCAAAAAAGATCATTCCACTTCTGATCTATTCCACATGAACAATTCCCACAAGTGCAGACAGGTGTAATTTTTGTATTCTTTAGATCTTCCCAAATAGTAACCAGATTAGTATGATATGCAGAAATATCCATAGATCCTTGTCTGAGATTTTGCAACTTTTGCTCAATGTGGTAGAGCTGAGCATTGTTCTGATGAAAGCGTTACACAATATTCGTCCACATTTCTTTTGCAGACTTGATGTAAAGGATACTAGGCGAAATTTTCTTAGAAACAACAGCTAAGATCCAACAACATACCACATCATTGCATCTTGACCAAGCCACAACATCAGGATGATTATCTGATAGTAGAGGGAGAGATCCATTCACAAAACAGATCTTATTGCGACCGTTCAATGCCATTGTCATTGAACGATGCCAAGAATTGAAGTCTTTGTGTCCAACGAGACGATCGGAAACCAACAAGGCGTTCGTATGATCATTCCCTCCGAGAAAATAGGGATTGTCATATGAATCGCTGCGGAAAGAGGACTCTGGAGATCGAGGCATCTTACCGACAAGAAATCTAGTACGACACTAACAAATATAACTAAAGTTAGAATAATATTTTCTTATAATTTTCTTGACACATGGGATGTGACTATATGTGTCGGTAAAAAAATTCCAAACCAATCCATGAACCTATTTATTGTCATGGTCAATTTTTTTTTTAAATCAGTTATACTGTAATAGTTTGGATTAGAATTATTTTGAGGATTAGCAACCCATTTAACACTTCTAGATAAAAATGAGGTTATGGTGACAAGAGTTTTTGATTGTTTTGGGCTGTTATGGTGACTAATTTATTATTTTTCGGATCACAAGAGTTTTTGAAGAATTATATTTCAATTTTAGTGTAAAAATTTGAAGATTCAAGAAGTACATGTTCGACTTGTATTTTTGTGTGAATTAGATTCTTATCTTTTATTTATTTTTATTATTTTTGTGTGAGTATGAAAATTGTCTATAACTAAATTTTGTGTGAGTTTTGTCGATACACGAATTTCGAATAATCATGTTTGGTGAATTTGAATCATGATAGTGATTATCAATAGTTGTGTATGGCATATTCATGTAACCATTATCTCGTTGGTACACCCGAAATTGACTCATCATCTCTGTCGTGGTTCGTTTTCTTTTTTGTCATTCTCGTCATTGAAGTCTATTAAATATATACATATATATATATATATACTTATTAAAATCGAGTTTTCCTAAAATAATTATTTCGAGAGAAAAAAAAGTTGTCAAAGCAGTTTCCGATAATAGAATTGATTTTGTAAAGTTGGGAAAACTTACAAAAGATTGACGACTTGCCATTGTGTTTGTCGAGGAATCTCGCAGCCAGCACTTTTGCCCAAGTTGCTATTTTGGAATTTTCCTAAAAGTCATTAATAATAATAACAAATTATTTGACATCACGATATTAAACAACAAAAAGGCAAAAATCTATAACTAATTAAACTTTTGCCAATAATATGTAAAGTCATTTATAGTTTTGTCAAATACTACCTAAATATTTTTATTTTAATTAAAACAAAAAGGCAAAAATCTATAACTAATTAAACTTTTGCCAATAATATGTAAAGTCATTTATAGTTTTGTCAAATACTACCTAAATATTTTTATTTTAATTAAAACGAACTTCAAAAATACATGTTATTAGAGTTTCAATTCTATCATTCTCAAAAAAGTTAATTCAATTTTATCTTTATAATATTGATATTCCTAAATTGTCTCCGTACAACCCATGCGACCAAACGATCTATACGATCCTTGTTATCCATGTGATCTTTGTGATCCAGGTGATCCTTGTTGTCCATACGATCCATGTGACCCTTGTTATCCATGCGATCTTCGTTATCCATGCGATCTAAGCGACCCATGTGTCCATGAGACCCTCGAACATTACTTGAAATCGCTGGAAATTATTCGAAATCGATCGAAATCGCTGGAAATCGCTCGAAAATCGCTAGAAATTGCTCTCAACTTCGAAATTGTCTCTCGTTTCTTCATCTCAATTTTAAAATATGTTTCGTTTCGAAAAAAAATGTCAAACTGTATATGTCTTCACCAACAAAGTATAAAAGCATATATGTTTTTTTCTCCAATTTATTTTTCTATTTAATAATTATTTTTATGAGGATAGACATGAAGTCTTGAAGTCCTAGGAGGGTATCCTTGATATTCTTCCAACTAAAACACATATTGAAATGAACAATAAAGAGACAAATGTCACAACTTTAGCCTTTAATTTTTTCGTTTGTGGTTTATGAACTGTTTAGATCAATAATTTTTATTGTTTAATTTTTTATCATTGGATCTCTATTTTAATAATCTTAACCGTTCATTTTTTAGGATTGCATTTTTTTCTTTCTCTCTTCACCTCCCAATACATTTTTTCATGTTTCTTTTTCTTCTTTCAACATGTTGTCTACATTAGAATTTAGGGTTGTGTTCATTCGATTTATTTTTTTAGAACAAGGCGGGTGATGTGAGGGAGGGGAGGTGAGGCGAGGCGGGTGTTGTGGGGAGGCGAGGCGGGTGCTGTGGGGGAGACGAGGCGGGGCGGATGCTTTGGGGGAAGGGAGGCAAGGTGAGACGAGGCGGGTGAGAAAGGAGATGGGAAGGGAGGTAAGGCATGGTGCTAGGGGAGGAGAGGTACGACCGAGGTCAAGTCAAGTACTGGGTGTTGGACGACAGTTGAAGAAAAATAAAAAATAGTAAAAAAAGAAATGGGAGACGACAGTGTCATGGATAAAAAAATTAGAGTTCTTATTATTAATATTAATATTAATTGTTTTATTGTTGTTGTATAATTATGGTATAAGAGATAAAAATTATAAAGGGGAAACTTCAAAAATACACTTGAATGCTATTAGAGCTTCACTTCTACCATTCTCTAAAAAATTTAACTTCAATTTTACCCTTATAATATTGATATTCCCAAATTGCTCCTGTGACCCGTGCGACCCATATGACCCCAACGACCCATGCGATACAAATGATCCAAGCGATCCATGCGAACCATATGACCCAAACGATTCATGCGACCCATGCAACCCGTTCGCTCAAAAATCACTGAAAATCGCTAAAAAAATTACTGGAAATCGGAGGAAATAGTTCAAAAATGGCTGAAAATCATTGAAAACTGCTTTCAACTTCTAAATCGCCTCTCGCTTCTTCCTCTCAATTTAAATAAGTTTCGTTTCGAAAAAATGTCAAACCGTATGTGTTTTCACTAACAAAGTATAAGAACACATATGTATTTTCTCTAATTTGTTTTGATTTGATAATTATTTTACGAGGGTAAACATGAAATTCTAAAGCCCTATAAAAGTATCCTTGATATTCAGCGCAATAACATAAATTATTTGATTTAGGGTTAAATTCCTATTCCCATCCAAAATTTAGCTGCTTTGCCAATTCCCCCCTCATGTATTGCGTTCATCCTTTTTCCCCTTTAATGTATTGAACCTAATCATATTTCTTCCTCACATTTAGTAATTCGACTTATTCCCCCCTCTGTCTAAATTTCTATTAAATCTACAGTTTTTTACTCTAAACCCTAAAAAACCATCAATTTTAACCCGATTTCATACCCAATTTTGATCCAACCTGACCCAAATTGAAATTGAATTTAATTTGATTTTACCAAATATTGATCCAGTCCAGTTTATTAAAATTTTGGCCGGTTTACTGAATTTTGACCAAATACCCTATACCCTATTTTTCACTCACTTCCAATTTTTATAGTCTCATTAGCCGATCTCTCTTTCTCTTTCGTCGGTGTCTTCTCCGGTCAGTATCTCTTTGTCACCGGTGTCTTCTCCGGTCAATCTCTCTTCTTCATCATCGGTCGGTCTATCTTCGTCATCATTCGGTTGGTCTATCTTAGTTGTCGGCCTGTCTTTTTTGTTGCTGGTCTATTTCATCGTCGATCTCTCTTCTTCGTCGTCGGTCTCTCTTCTTCGACGCCGGTCTTCGTCGGTCTGTCTTGGTGGTCAGTCTGTCTGTTATGATCGGTCTTCTTTGTTGCTGGTCGGTCTGTCTATTGCGATTGGTCTTCTTCGTCGCCGGTGTCTTCGTCGGTCTCTCTTGGTGGTTAGTGAACGCCCCATGGACTGCCAATACTCAAGGTACCTTTCTTTCCATCAGTTGCAATTTAGTTGATAATAAGGATGAATTTGTGGCTATGTTGATTGGTTAGCTGATAATTTGTGGTCGTGTTGGTTGGTTAGTTGATAATAGGGATGAATTTGTGGCTATGTTGATTGGTTAGTGTGTTGTCGGTTGATAATTTTATGTATTTCAAACGATGCAGTGTTTCGGTTGATGATGTTGGTTGTTGTACAAGTGCAGAATATACCGAGAATTGGTTTTGGTTTATAAACAAGCTTAAAAGTGATTTGAATCTCCGTTCAGGAGAAGGTTTAACAATAATTTCTGATAAGCAAAAAGTAAAGTGTTTAATTTATTATTTTATCTTGTTTTAGTTGTTATGATTAATCTCATTTTTAATCTATTGTAACGTTTATTACATGTCGTGGAACGAGAATTGCCTAAAGTGGAACATCGCATGTGTTTGCGGCATATCATCTCTAACCTCAAGAAGAACCATAAGGCAAAGGGATTGAAATATTTTATTTGGAATATTGCTACAAGTTACAACAAGGTAGATTTTTCTTCATAATATGAGAAGTTAGAGAAGTTTAATAAATCTGCATTTGATGATCTGATGAAAACAAATCCACATTATTGGTGTCGGGCATTCTGCAAATTTAGGTGTTGTTGTAGTGATGTGTATAACAATATGACTGAATCATTCAACAACAGTATTGTGCCTGCTAGTCTAGACCTATGGTAGAGATGCTGGAAATTATTAGAAGACAAACTATGATTAGGATAGATAAAATAGGTTTAATTGCAGGGAAATACACGGGTATATACACTCCAAAAGTGATTCAATCGTTGGAAAATGCTAAGATGATGAGTGGGAGTTGTGTGACATATCCTAGTTACAATGAGAAATTTGAAGTTGATGATGTTGGAACTGCTTATGTGGTGAACTTGCAGTAATACACGTGTACATGCAGATGATGGGATTTGACTGGGATTATTTGCCAACATGCATGTTGTGTGATGATGAATAGAAAAATAGATATCAAACCTTATATTAGTAACTATTATTTGGTTTCTAAATGGCAAAAAACTTATAAGAGAAATATTTCTCGGCTTTGTGGTGCAAAATTTTGGAAGAAATTAATGTAGTGATTTTATTATCAAGTCGCCTACATACGAAATATGCCTGGTAGACCTAAGAAATACCATAGAGAAAAGGATTTGAACAAGTCTCCACGGAAGAAAGGATCTCGAATGAGCAACCATGGTACCATAGGTCATTGCAGCCGATGTGGTGCATCGGGGCATAGTCAGATCGTGTAAACAACCACATGAATCCCATGTAATGTTTATTTTTTAAAATTTCATATTATATTTTGAGCAAAATTATCACTTTCATTGTTTTATTGTTTTCAATATGACTATGATGTAGAATCCTCTCACCCGCATGAGTCTCAAGTTACATCTTCGTTTTTTCCATACGTTTAGGTAACGAGTATTTCACCGATCATATGTTATATTATTCTTATTTTTTTCTAACATGTTTTTAACATATATTTTGCAGAATCATAACGGTGTTGGAAAAATCAATTTGAAGATATTTGTTTACGTTATTTTTTTGTTGAATACGTCAGTATTTATTTTAATTTGAAGATATTTTGTTGAACAGATTAGTATGAGTTTGTTCTTACATTTTACAATGGTGTTTTTTATAATGGAATTAATTTTGGATGATTTATATTAAAATCAGATGAGGTAAAAATTTCAGCGAAACCAGTTCAAAATCAGATTTAATTTAAAATCGGGTCAAAATTTTCAGTAAAATCGGATCAATTCCAGCAAATTGGGTAAAAATTCTAGCAAACCGGAATCAAAATTTTCAGTCAAAATTGAGTCAAATTTTCAACAAAACCGGATCAAAATTTTTAGCAAATCGGATCAAAATTATAATAAATTGGGTTGGATCAAAATTTAATAAACCGGTCAAATTTTAAATAAACCGAAACGGGTCAACATTTGGTAAAACCAAATTAAAATTCAATTTCAATTTATGTCGAGTCGAGTCAAAATTGGATATGAAATCAGATTAAAATAAATGGGTTTTTAGGATTTTGGGTAAAAACTGTAGATTTAACAGAAATTTAGACGGATGAAAAAATATGTCGAATTACAAAACGTGAAAAGAAATTATTAGGATCAATATATAAAGGGAAATAGAATGAAAACAATACACGAGAAAAAATAAACTAAATAACTAAACTTTTGAGAATAGAAGTTTAACCATCGTTTCAAGCATATTAAACAAAAAAACAAAATTCTATAATTATTTTAACTTCCGCCAAATAATATGTAAACTTAATTTTCCAGTAAAAAACATTAAATTTTATCTAAAACCAATGGATTTTATATTTTTAAATATATTTTATGTAGTTTGGCCATTTACACAATTTAGGATATTTGAAGTCCTTTATCATAAACATTATTTTTAACGTTATAATATTTAGATATTTAATTATAACAAAAGAAACAAACAATTTCCTTTTCTGTACGTTATTATTTCATGCAATGTTTAGTGGAATCTGATTCGTTTCTAACAATTTAAAATGAAACGGTATAAGCCTTGTGTATTATTAATCGATATACAATATGTTATTTATCTAACCTTTGATTCATATTATATATAGCACGTCGATTAAGGTGATGAAAGAATCAAATGCTGTGGTCGGGATGAACCATTGAGATAGTGGTAAATCAATAGCTTGTGGTCCTTAACCCATCTTAGCTAATTGATTAATGCTATAATCCATTACTTAAAAATGCTTTATTAGTTGTAAATCTAATTGCTGATATCATTTTCATGACTAAGAAGTTAATATTAAAATATACTTAATCGATGAAGATGAAGGACAAGGTATAAACTATTATATATATATATATATATCTCTTTATATATACGCATAATGGAAGTCGTCATCATATGCCATCGTGAATTGTTTGCTTAATTGTCTTTCTCACGTCAAATTTACAAATGAAACTTTCAGATTTCATTTTCATAACCAAAAGAAAAATCATTTAAGAATTTTTTTTTAAATTGACCATAGAATCTATAACTATATTTTCATATATTTATTAATAAATTTATCTATTAATCACAATATATATTATCTATACATAATACATAAACATTTAAATTGTTTCTAAATTAATTCACAAAAATAAACATCTTTAAATTCATCAATTTAAATATAATTTTCAAAGTTTATATATTCTGAAGTAACATATTATTTGTGTTATTAGTTTGAAAATGATATATTATTTCATGTGTTATTTAAAATAATAAACAAATTTATTCTAAAACTATTAATTTTTTATATATTATTATGAAGTAATAGGGAAAATAATTATTAAATATGTAAAAAAATTATATAATTTTCTGTAAATTTCAAATAAGATTGAATATTGTTATCAAAAATTGATTATATAATATTTTCTGTTTAAATATAAAAATCGAAATAAAATAGTTCAGTTTGTTAAATAAAAACGTAAAATGTTTATTTTATTACAAATTTGAATTTTCATGTTTTAAGATATATTTATATTAGTGAATTCAAAACATATCCATTATTTTTTCAGAAGAAAAGTGTTTTAATTAACTTGAAAGCTAAAATGATAATTACCATGTCTTTTATATATATAAGCCAAATCCGCTAAAGTATTGGATTAGAAAATTAAAAGGATGTTTATCAAGAAAGATCTTTGATAAATATTTATTTTACATCATACATATCATAACATTAATAAGATGTACAAATCTAACGGACCAGATTCATCTAAAGCCCGGTTCCACGCACTCCTCTATAGCTGTTACTGACACAATCTAACCACACGAACTGAATCTCTGTACTAAAAGAATTCACAACTCTCAAGTCCCGGTCCTGATCAAAGGGGTCATACTTCAAGCACGTGACCAGGTCCCGCCGGAGACCTACATGCCTCTGTGGACGACGATGGCCTCGACTCGGCGATCTTCTCCGCTACTTCCGCCATGACAAGCCTCGTCAGCAACAGCCCCGCCACGAGTGCCGATCCCATCAACATTGTGAAAACCGCGCTCCAGCTCCGGGAGGAGATGTAGCCGGTGAGCAATGGCCCCACTGCGGCTCCCACGGACCCCGTCCCGTCGATTATAGCGGTCACAGTGGCGAGTGCTCTCGAGTTGCCTTCCAACGAGCTGTGTGTTCCGAGGTCGGCTGACACGGCCGTGGTAATGAGGGCGTACGGTCCGTTCACAAACATGCCCGTTAGGAACATGAGGGTGGCGTTCGCGGTTAGAGAGACGTGTCCGTAGCTACGGTAGAAGAAAAGGGCTGGGATTGCACAGTACATGAAGCTTGCCGCAGTTATTGCCCTGGCTCCGAGGTGGTCAGATATGTATCCTGCGAGGATTCCTCCGACCACACCTCCTAAGTCGAACAAAGTGGATAGGTTCCCGGCTGTTTCGTCGGACAAATATCTTCCCTCGATTGCTGCAAGAAAACTATGAACGTGTTAGAGACATCAAATTGATACAGAAGCATAAATGTATTAGAAATAATAGAACTAAAGTTAATCACCTGTGTGACTGACGTAAAATGGAAGCCAGTAGAGGAATGTGTAAGCGACCAATTTGGCGAAGAAGAGGCAGAGAGCATACGGCGCAACCCCGGGAATTCTCCATGCTTCGAGGAATCCGACGGCTCTCTTCTTAGCTTCAGTATCCGAATCTGATGAACTCAACAGAGGCTCGTTTATACCCTCTCCGATTTTCTTAGACGAGCTGGAATCATCCTCGTCATTCTTTGCTCCAACGGATTCTGGATTCACGGGCAAGAAAGCGAAATTCACCAATCCCATACAAATGATTAAGATACCGGGAACCACGAACGACCATCCCCAACCGTATCTCAACATCGCAGCAGCAATCAACGACCCCATGATGTTTCCAACCGACGTGTGAGCATTCCAAATGCCCATAATTAGCCCTCTCTTCTTCTTATTAAACCAGTTGCCAATAACAGCAACCACCGATGGCCAACCGGTCGACTGAAACAGTCCTGCGAGCATTTGCATGGCCAAGAAGTAGAAAAAGTTGTGGATGCTGGCCCAGTATCCGATTCCGAAAAGCGAAGTAAACAAACCAGTTCCAATCATTCCAATTGTCAGAAATATCCTCAAGTTCATCCTGTCTCCCAAATGACCAGCGAAATACATCCCGAAAGCGTATGTCGCAAGGAATGCAACATCGATGTCTCCTAGCAAGACCGTCCCATCCGTTCCATTAAACGGAGCCCAACCTCCTCCGTTCTCACCAGGAGTTCGAAGGTAATTCAATCTCAGAAGGAACGATGTTATCCCTGTCTCCGAGGACTGAGGGTCGAGTGTACTCTTCACAATGCTGGTGGTCTTCCTTGTGGCATGATAGCTTGTGTACGCAAGAAATGTCACGAACAAGACGATTCCACGGTATGCGTTGTACGAAAGCTTGGAAGCCTTTATGTATTCCACGAATCGGATTCCGACAGGCTTGGCTTCGCTCGCCGGTACCAGTTGAAACGTGGAATCCATGACTATGTTATCAACTCACAGCCCTTTTGGCGAGAGAGACGATTGAAACGATGTCCGAGTAATCTGAAAGACAGAATATGAAGTTGTAAGAATAGATTCCATTCTGACGCGGAATATACACTCCTACCCTCTGAGATCATGAAAAGCTGCTATATTCCTTTGAATTAAAATAAAAGGAAAAAACCTCGGAGGCTGCAGGCACCGAGTCGAACGCCACAATCAATGACTGGTTAGGCTCTTTGAGGAATATAAATTTGATTACTATGATTTAAATGCTTAATCATCATACTTAAATACTTCGGATCTGTTACCTAGTAACTTCTTATTCGTAAGTGCTTGCGAGACTTACCTATAATGAAATCGATTGAGACTACTAGCCAAAGGGGAAAAATGAAAACAGAACACAGAACTAAAGTATTCAACAGTAAAAAAACCAGGAAGTTCAAAGAATCAGCAAACCCAGTATGTTAGTAATAGGTTTTCTTTTACCTAATTTACAAAATCATCAACAACAAATTCAGATGAAGATTTGGAAATAATGGACACAGAAGTGATAGTTGATTATGATATGAATTAACGACATGAATCTGCATCCCTCTCAGAAGACGAAAGAGATCTAACGATAAGAAACATGAAAAAAAACCTTTGAAATTTCGTTCGTAATCGGAGGAATATTCCATCGGGACGAAAAAATATCCCCAGAAAAATCAAAACAAAATTGACGCGCTTAAAAGAAAATTCAAAGATCAAACAAAATATCAAAAAAGAAAAAAAATGAGCGTAATTACCTTATCCCTTGTTCAAGCTCAGAATCCTCTCTGTAGAAGCAAAATGCTTCCGTCCTTCTTCTTCTTTTCTTCTCGCGACGATTCCCAAGCTTTTCTCTCACTAGAATCTCGATCGAGATTTCTCTCTCTAGAGCCTGAAATTCGAATGGATTTTTGTGGTTGCTTGAAGAGGCGAAGCGGATTTGACACGCTTTGGACCTCGAAGCAACGGCAATGGTTTATAGCTCAGAGCTCAACGTCCATGGATGATATCATTAACTATCCCTTTTTAATTTGAAGCTTCTCCAATTACGCTTTCACCCTCCCTGCCAAATCTTTCCCCTACCATTGTTATTTACTATGTTGCCCTTCCCAATTGCACCCCAAGTCGCTAACTCAAATGGCACATTCAAAAAGAGAAAAAAAAGGTTGCAACTACAAAAGTATCATACTAGGAAAAACGCACTTAAAGATTAATCTTTTCTGTTTTACATCAATTTTCTTTTAATAATTCGATATATCGATTTTTTATGTTGCAAAATTTATCTGATTTCTCTTTAATTTTATCAATTTCAATCCATTCTCCTTTTTATTATATAAACCATATAACTTTGTTAACACGTCCAACATTGGGTGAAATTGGATGAAATCGACTTAAAATTGGGTGAAATCGGATTAAAATTCGGGTCAAAATCGTGTAAATTACAGCTCAAAATCAAGTATTGGAATTGTGTCGAAATCGGGTCAAAATCAAGCGGGTTAACAGAGTTACACGGTTTATATATCAGAGGGGCACTACAGTTGCGAAATGTTCGTTGCAAATGTCGATCCGTTGCAATTCGCGACGGCGTGTCAACGGATAAAATCCGTTACAAATTTGCAACGGAAGGGCAACGGATGAAGCCGTTGGAATGTAAGTAACGGACGTCCGTTGGTAGACGTTGTGACGGATCACCGTTGTAGACTTTCAACGGACGGCCGTTGGAAGGCAACGGCTGTCCATTGCAAAATTAGGCGGGGAAAATCATTTTTTGCAACGGATATTCGTTGCTATCTGGCGGGAGACTGCAACGGACGGCCGTTGCAAACTGGCGGGAAAGATTTGGTGGGAAAAGGTTTCCAACGGAAGACCGTTAGCTAGTACAACGGATGTCCGTTGCAAACTGGTGGGAAACAATTTGGCGGGAGACACCGCGCAACGGATGACCGTTATCATTACCAACGGATGCCCGTTGGAAAATTTAAAAAAAATATTTTTAAAACTAAATAAAAAGTTTTTAA
>CM071870.1:6292376-6305180 GCA_036759665.1 Gynandropsis gynandra
TTTTGCGACGGTTTTCGGACTACCTTTTACGTCCGAAATTGCGGACGGTTTGCAGACTGGAACTGATTGCCGACGCTCGTTTGCGGACGGCGCGTGCCAGTCCCTAATCAGTCCCTAAATGCCTTTCCGGACGGATTAGGGACTGATTTTTCAGTCCCTAATCTGTGAATTTCTTGTAGTGAAATTTCATTTATATCTCTTTCCAATTACATAATTAACATAGGATAACAATAATAATTTACATAAAAAATAACTTTAACTAAGAGATGATAACGGTCTCGCCACCTCGAATCCTATCCGACGGCTACCTCCGTCACCAAAACCAGTATCTTTACTTCCATTATCGAATCCAAAACAACCCTAATAAACTTGCTCACCACCGGTAATCCTTTTCCGGATCCGGATGGTGAGAAAGTTTATCAAAGTTGTTTTGGATTCAACAATGGAGATAAAGATACTATTTATATAATAAAGATACTTGATATTGGTGGTTTGTTTGATGCAATCTTTGGTTCCGATATATATAGTTAAAGTTCCAACGGACATCCGTTGGCAATTGCAACGGATGACCGTTGCAAGATCTTCAAGAATTATTTCGACGGGTGAACCTCGAAATTAACAATATCAACGTCCATCCGTTGCAAATGGTAATGGATGACCGTTACAATTGTCAACGGATGACCGTCGGAATATTTTCCCCGGATTCTAACGGTCTTCCAACGGAGAAGGCCAACGGAACTTATCCGTTACAATCCGTCGCAAATTGTCCACGGATTTGTAACGGATTTGGCAACGGAAATATTCCGTTGCAATCCGTTGGAATTTGTAAGTAAGTTGAGTCACAAGGGTAGATCGAGTTTCATTGAGTTGCAGGGGTCACAGGAGTTGCATGACCATCTTCGACTCAACCGACTCATTGGTTTTCAATGGTCGCAATGGTCGCTTGAGTGTCATTGATTCGCTAGGGTCGTTTGAGCCGCATGGGTCGCTTGAGTGTCATTGAGCCGCAAGGGTCGTTTGGGTCGCATGGGTCGCTTGAGTCGCATGGGTCAATTGAGTCGGAAGGGTCGCTTGCGTTGGTAGAAGTCTAATGTATTCTTAATTGGTCATTTTGCAGGTGTTGCCAAAGCCAAAGTTTGTGTATGGATTCAAGCACATTGACAGAATGCCAAAAGATCACCACCAAGTGTTATCCTCACGAGACAATAAAGAAGCTGAGAGGAATCTTAGATGAATATGAGTTGCATTACTTCGAGAAGGAGTCACAATTAAGGCATTTATTCCATTTCCAATGTGAGTTCACATTGACGAAGGTTCAAATGTCTGTCCTATTAAATCACTTCGTGATTGTACGAGATAAAAATGAGTTGTGGTTCGTCTTAGACGGTGTTCCCATCCAGTACTCTATAGTGGAGCTTGCACTAATTTTTGGATTGAACTGTGTACTATATCCCAATGGATGGGAGTCCAAAATGGGTGATATATTCAGGCTGAAGCATTTTGGCCGCAGAAAGGTGACCGCCACTGATGCGTTATCAAAGTTAAACAAATAACCTAGACTACCCGCAAGTGCACGACACATGTGTAGTACTTCAGGTGTCGATCCCACAGGGACTACGCAACACAACCTAAACTCTAATTGCGAATCAAACTTGCTAACGAACAAAATATTGGGAATTGAGAATGAAAGACTAAATAAACGAAATAAACAAACTGGTTCTTAACGATGAGACAAACGTTCCAGGAATCCAGTTTCACCACAAGACTACCGAAACCAACAAGCAACCTATCTATCATGCAATCCCAGTCAAGTTATCTAAGGCAGACAATCCTAATATGATATCTACCCTCTCTCGAGGCATAGACACGTGATCTAGTCAAGTTACCCCCTACTTTCGTGGCTGACACCTTGAACTAAACCTGTAAGATCTGTGATTCATCTGTTTTACCCTCAAGCGTTGCTACCCTACTTTCGTGGCCTAACCTCGGTTGTTCTAAACCTGATCTTCTAGGAATAGAATTCTCCTTTCGGTCCTTCTCCTAACCCCTAAAACATGCATTTACTTGGCGTTTGTAAAAACAAGTCATTTAAGCACTCAGATAAAGAATAGATAAACGAAAACGGGAAGATGCATTCAAAGATAAATCAAAGTGGTTCCGGCATAGCAATGGGCTAATCCTTTCTCCTAGAACAAAACAAACTACTCGCTCATGCGTCCGTAAACAAACATAAACGAAATAGAAGGTCTAAGGAACATGAAAACCAAACGAAACCGAAGTCTTGAGTTGATCCCAATGCTCCTTGCACGTCTCCTTCGCAAGAACCTCCTTCTCTCTCTACTCTCTCTCCGTTATCAAGAACCGAAAACTGAGTGAATGAGCTCGACCTCTCACTCCTCTCTTCTTCTTTCCTTCATCTTTTCTTTCCTTTTCTCCCTCTCTTTCCTTCCGGACGTTCAGTTATTCCTTATGTTGCAATAGCCACCGATTGTTGTCTTTTTATGAGTTTCCATTCTTGAATAAGTTGGGTAACGTTTCCATTACTTTCTCCAACAAAATATCACTTATTCCTCTTCTCTAAAGTCGTTTTCCTTATTGTATAAGTCCCCAACAAAATCCCATTTTTTTTAAGACAAATTAACTTATTTGGAGTTGCAGGTGACGGATGCGACCCGCGCGGGCAGGGTAAGTGACCCGCTCGGGTACGGCGCGGATGATCGCGCAAGAACGCGATGGAGATTGAGGCAGCCCGCTCAGGCTGGAGGGTGCCCCGGTCGGGCTGGTCTAGTGCCCGCTCGGGCTGAGGTGATGCCCGCTCGGGCTGAGGCCCTGGGCGTGGTATTTCTTGCCTAACTCGTGCTCAATTTGCTGGACAAAATCGCCGTAACAAATGCCCGCTCGGGTTAGAGAGTTACCCGTGGGGGTAGTGGCTATTCCTTGCCGATTCTCGTCCCGTTTGTCTCGTGATGATCCTCGATGCTTGTACTTTGTCTCGTCCACATCCTTTAGCTGCGAAATGAACCGAATATGCATAAAAACCTGTAAGAACATGAAAACATGAAAACATGAAAACAAGTAAAACGGATACGGAATCATACGTAAAGCATCACATCTATATCATAAACATCTCTAAAATCGTGCAAGAAATACGTATGAAAATGAGATGATCAGCCACACAAGTTAGTGAAAAACTTGTGAAGGCGAAGAATTCCGACGACCAGACGGGGTTGGCAACTTAGATGTTGTGGGCGCAAGTTACGGATCATAAGCCTTCATCAGACAACTTTATCAGCCATGATCTCAATGACATGGTTGTTGACTTGGAATTTTGTGAAGGCTTTCCATGGGGGATTTACACAATCGAGAAGCTTGTAGATACTTTCCACAAGCACGTTAGCGGTGAATCACTAAAACAAAAATGGCATTGTGACGGTTTCATGATCTCACTAATGGTAAGTTTATATATTATTCGAATAACTTGAATGTTTTCGTACTTTTTGCACTCTTATCATTTTTATTTTAATGTTTTAGCTACTTCCATTCAAAATTATCCTTAGTTTGGGCACAAAGGGATGGAATGTTGATGTTATGGATGCAGATCCGTCATGCCCAAGGATATGCAAGAAGAGGGTTAAATCCAATTTTAAATCGAAATATGTAGACGTGATAAGGTAGATCAGAGATTATAAGGTAACAATTACATAATGGTCACAATGGTCACAAAGGGTCATACTGGTATTTTTTTTGTTTTTTTGTAGGATATTCGAAGTATTCTTCATGTTGAACACGAAGAGGAAACTTTAATTTTTAATCCGGAGGATTACGAGGGATGCCACGGTCCCGCTGTTTAGATATGGATGGAACATCTTCATAGAAATCCGAAGGGTATTTTGTTGGGAGGACATTTGTAAGCAAGAACTGCTGACACGAAAAACATGTCTTGGTGATCAAAAGAAGAGGAAAGGAAAATGGACTAAAAGGAAAAAAAACGTGGGTGAAAAAGCAATGGAGGTTGTAGATGTTCCACCCATTTCTGAAGCTGACGAAGAGAAAGGATGATGAAGAAAGAGAAGGTGATGTTGAAATTGAAGCAGAATGAGAAAGGTGATGATGAATGAGAAGCTGCAATCCCTCTGACACTGGAGCAGAAATTAATAAAGAAAATAAAAAAGTCGGAGACACGAATCATCAACACCATAAGAAACCTTATAAGAGATGTCATGTTTCATTTGCCTAATCCAAAATCAAAGGCGACAAATTCCAAAGGTGCTGAAAAGGCAAAAATCAAAGTCTACCGAGAAAGATGTGAGCACCGGACACCAATCTTCTGACACTGTGAGAGATGATGATTTTGAATTCCTTCGATATCCATATCCAGTGTCAAGAAAAGAGCCAAGCGAAGAACCGATTGAGTCAGAGGTTAAAAATGACTATGGAGATGGCTCAGAAGAGGATTTGGCAAATATTTCAAGATTAGTTGAAAAATCTTACATCTGCTTTCAGCATTCCTCTAATTGAATACATTTCCGAAGAGATTACTACAGTGGTTACTCCTGTCAAAGTTCCACCGAGTAAGTAATATTTATTGAAAAAGGTCATTTGAGTCAATTTTCAGCGAGAGTCGGCATGGGTCACAATGGTCGCATGGGTGGCTTGGGTCCCATAGGTCGTAAGGGTCTCATAAGTCGTAGGGTCGCAAGATTCGTATAGGTCACAAGAGTCCCATGGGTCGCATGGGTTACATAATTCCCATGGGTAGCAAGGGTTGCATAAATGTAACGAACGATGAATCTAATGAATGAAGTAATTTTTATGCAGATGTTGTCGTTGGTGTTCGTAAGGACGTTCCTGTCGAGGATACTCCAATGGGTCTTGTCAAAGAGATCGCCATTGAGAAGGTTCCTACCAAGGATAATCTAGTGGTTCCTGTCGAAGAGGTCGCCGCTGAGGAGGTTCCTAGCCAGGATACTCCAGTGGGTTCTGTCGAAGAGGTCGCCGCTGAGGATGTTCCTGCCGAGGATACTCCAGTGGACCTTGTCAAAGAGGTCTATGCTGAGGAGGTTCCCATCGAGGATAATCCAGTGGGTCTTTTCGAAGAGGTCACCGCTGAGGAGGTTCCTGCCGAGGTTACTCCAGTGGATCCTGTCGAAGAGGTCCCCGCAGAGGAGGTTCCTGCCGAGGGTACTCTAGTGGATCCTGTCGAAGAGATCACCGCTTAGGAGGTTCCTGCCGAGGGTACTCCAGTGGGTCTTGTCAAAGAGGTCACCGCTGACGAGGTTCCTACCGAAGTACCACCAAGTAATATTTGAGTCACATAGGTCGCATTGGTCGCATGGATCACAAAAGGTCGCAATGGTCGCATGGATCACATGGGTCGCTATTTCCCAATTATCGCATGGATTGCCATGGTCGCATATTTCGCATGGGTCGAATGGGTCACAAAAGTTCACATTGGTCGCATGGGTCGTATGGGTCACAAAAGGTCGCATTGATCGCATGGGTCACAAAAGGTTGGCCGCATGGGTTGCTATTTCCCATTGATCGCTTGGGTCGCCATGGTTGCATATGTCGCATGGTCGCATGGGTCACATGGTCGCAGGGTTGCATGGTTTGAATGAGTTTATTAAAGTAAATTTTATGCAGATGCTGGAACTTTATCGAAGGAGTCCGAGCCATATGTTGAACCTCCACAAGGCAAGGGAGAAGGGGAAAGAAAGTTTTTGATGCAGAAGCACAGAAAATGTAGTTCAAGAACCCGTAAAAAAGGTGGTTCAAGAACCCCTAAAAAAGTAGTTCAAGAACCCGTAAAAAAGGTGGTTCAAGAACCTGCACAAAATCGACATTTTGTATGGGAGCCCAAGGGATTAGAAAGGGGCAGGATAACCCGAGAGTATTCGTTCATTGATGCTATCAATATAAAATCGACTACTCTATATATATTTATGATGAGACCTCGCCAAGAGTGTTGGTAGAAATCGGATCTAGATTATCCATGGTGCCAGAGTTTTAGGAGATCAAATTAAAAGCTAACGTATGGCTTGAAGATGATGTAAGTTTTTTTTAACCCTTGGTCACGAAAGTCACAAAGGTCACATATGTCATTTTGTGTCATATGTATTCATGTATGTTAATTTTTTTGCAGCAATTGGATGAGGCATTATTCGAGCTATTTAATCGCATGAGCACATTCCCCTATATATTTCAGAATTATTACGTTTTTCCTATTGATTTTATGCAGACACTCACAATGTGAATGTACGAGTATATGGAACAATTGCCGCAAATTTTGACTGAATATTTGGATGGCAAGTATCCATTCAGAAGTAAGTACAAACCAGTGAATCAGTACGGTGGCTTGGTCTCGATTCTAAACATTCCATCATACGAAAGTCGATAAGTACATGTTCATTGGATAGCTATGAAAGTGGATTTCAAAACCCGATGCATCACGATATACGGCTGCCAGAGCAGGATGAATGAATCACATATCTATCCGGAGATTGAGATGATAAAAACAACTATCCCCAAAATGTTCCTACTTAAAGGGTTTCCTTCTTTAGCTTCTAGAAAAGATAAATGGCAGTATGAGTATTATGAAGGTCTATCATAGAACAAAAAGTGCGAGTGACTGTGGTGTTTACGCCTTCAAATTCTTAAAATCCGCTGTAATGAAAAGACATGGGACTTTACCCTTAATTTGCGACGACAATGTTGCTTTCATGCATGAGAAGATGACTGCTCATGTATTTGGGAATGGAAGATGTATCCCTGTATCTCGACACTAATTAGGTTTATATTTATTTGTAAAAAACTTGATAAATTATTATTTTTTTAAAATTGATTCATATTATTTGTAAATAATTTGATTTGAGTCATATTATTTTTATAATAATAAATAAGAGTCGTAGGGGTCACAGAGGGGTCAAAGGGTCACAAAGGTAAAAGAGTGCATAGTGATACAAGGGTCGGAGTGATACAAGGGTTGCAAGGGTCCAAAGGTCATTGGGATACAAGGGTCGAAGAGGGGTCAAAGTGCCGTAGGGTCAAAGGGTCGTAGGGGTCCAATGGTAACAGAGGTACAAGGATCGTAGAGGTCCAATGCGACCAATGCGACCTTTGACCCCTCTGCCACCTTTGTACCCCTCTGTGACACTTGTACCTCTGTGACCCTTGGACATCTATGAACCTTATATCTCTAGACCTTTGTACCTCTATGCGATATTTGTACCTCTGCGACCCCTGTGACTGTTGTGATATGAATAAAATTTGAAAAATAATAAAAATAATTTATTATTACAAATCAAATTATTTACAAATAATATAAATCAAATTTTTTAAAATAATAATTTATAAAGTTATTTACAAATAAATATGAATCATATTTAAAGGATGACATGATGTGATTCCATTAGTCTCGATGTACAGGGATACCCTATGCGATCCTTGTCCCTCTGTGACCCTTGTACCTCTGAAACCTTTGGATCCCTGTGACCCTTGTACCTTTTCTAATGTCGCAAAGTATTTGGAGAAAGATTATCTCCTGCCATGTATTTCATCTTCCAATCTTCTGCTTTGTTCTTGTTTGGATACACGGTTTCTTGGTAAGCCAAACGCCATATCTCTCGAACGTCGTATATTGAACATATTCTGGCATCTTGTGACATTTATCAACCATATGTGTAATGGAAATTGTGTGACTGCATGGATACGTATCCATCTTGTCCCTCTGCGACCCTTGTACCTCTGAAACCTTTGGATCCCTGTGACCCTTGTACCTTTTCTAATGTCGCAAAGTATTTGGAGAAAGATTATCTCCTGCCATGTATTTCATCTTCCAATCTTCTGCTTTGTTCTTGTTTGGATACATGGTTTCTTGGTAAGCCAAACGCCATATCTCTCGAATGTCGTATATTGAACATATTCTGGTATCTTGTGACATTTATCAACCATATGTGTAATGGAAATTGTGTGACTGCATGGATACGTATCCACATCAAACATTTTGCAGTCGCACGTTCTTTTTTTACTCACTACAAATCTTCTACCTATCTCATTTCTCACCTCATACTCATCACTCAGCAAATTCAATTCAATAACCTCATACTTGGATGCTTGTCCAAACCGTTCATGTAACTTTTTCTCAATATAAAGTGATAACTTTTGAAAATCATCACCGGTAGCAGCTTCCAACATATACCTATTGAACCATTCCACTATCTTTTCCAAACAAATATCTAAAAGCCTTAGGATCATTTTTTTTACTTTTTCAACGTTGAATTTATTAACTCGTCCCCATTAGTGGTTAATAAGTTGTACCTTTCACCCTTAAATTTGTATCTTGCCCACTTAACGAGATCAAGTTCCTCTTTCTCCAAATACTTAGCAACATTAGGATACCTGCGCAAAGGGCACAAAGGTAAAAATGGTCACAAAGGTCACAACAGTTACAAGAGTTGCAGAGGTACAAGGGTGGTAGAGGGGTCAAATGGTCGCACGGGTACAAGGGTCGCAGAGATACAAGGGTCCCAGAGGTACAAGGGTCGCAGAGGTACACGGATCGCAGGGGTACAAGGGTCGCAAAAGTCACAAAGGTCACAATAGTCACAAAAGTCATATTTGTACATGACCTTCAAATCATTTAATAGCACTTCAAATTCATTCAATGTGTATGTTGCTGCAAATTTGAAGAACATTTGTCGCAGGGGTACAAGGGTCGCAAAAGTCACAAAGGTCACAATAGTCACAAAAGTCATATTTGTACATGACCTTCAAAATCATTTAATAGCACTTCAAATTCATTCAATGTGTATGTTGCTGCAAATTTGAAGAACATTTCCGCCACAGTATCACCATTTGAAGTCTTTCTATCATGCTCTTTATTGACGTAGCTCTTTATATTTTACGGTATATGACACACACAAAAACCATAACCAGCTTGTCTATACACTTGTTTGACTGCTTCGATCAAGCTTTTATGGCGATCAAATATCACAATGACATCACGTCCATCTGGTATCACCTCTTTTAACCTTAACAGAAACCACGTGCATGATTCGTCCTTCTCTCTATCGAATATTCCCCATACAATAGGATATTGGTGATGTTCACCATCTTACACGGTCACTACAATCAATGCTCCGTTGTACACTACTACCAAAAATGTTACATTACAACAACCACTTTACGCATGTATTTCCATCCTCTTATAGCCGCTCTGACAGTCATAAAAAAGGTATTTGAAGCTTTTCCCATCACTGTCGAGTTGAAGATTTGCGACATGTCCGTGATTTCTTTCTGTATACATGTGCGACCACCCAGGAAGCCTCCTATAATATTCAAAGTCATCACTACGAATCTTTGTTTGAGCACTGCATTTTCCTATTAATGGCATCAAATACGATACATTGGCACCATACTTTGCTTTTATACAAGCCATCAATTCTTTTGTTGGAGGTGTTTCATATTTCCCGGTATATTCCTCATTCAAATAATCCTTAAACAATTGTGTTGTATCCTTTATAGCTTCTGTAGATTTAGATAGAGAGGTTCAAATTCCCTCTCAATTTTGATTTCACACTTCACACTTGTCGATTCTATCTCCACATACAACAGTTGTTGAATTCCTCTTATGTAATCGAACATGTAACAAATAAGATGCTTGTCATTCATTATATATGTTGGCTGCCTATTTTTGCAAATATTGGGCAAATAGCTTAACTTCAACTGCATTGTATTTTTTCCCACCATAATATCTGCATAACTCATCAATAAGTTGCTGGTATGTTAGACTAACCGGAGGACAATAAAAAAATAATCTCTAATTTTCTTGAACTTTACCAACCTATTCTGATTCCCCATTTAGGTTTCTTTACATTTATAATCATACAAAAGTAAATCAGTGTGATTTTCCCATCCATCGAATCCATTACACCTGTAACAAACACATAAAAAGAGGGTAAATTCTATGACCCCCTGCGACCATGTGTTTCAAATTCAGATTGACCTAGTGCGACTGTGCGACTCGATGAGACTTTGTGACCAATGCGACCATGTGTTTCAATATGACTTTGTTACCTAGTGCAACCGTGCAACTCGATGAGGCTCTGTGATCCACTGCGATCGCGCGACTCGATGAGACTCTGTGACCCAGTGCGACTCGAATGAGACTCTATGATCTAGTGTGACCATGTGTTTCAATATGACTCTGTAACCTAGTGCGACCGTGCGACTCAAAGAGATTGTCACTCATTGCGATCATTTGACATATAAATAATATGACTCGTTTAACTACATCAATATAAGACTCGTTTAAAAAAAGAAGAATCGAATCTATACATATTACTCACTACTCACTCGAGTTATCTAATTCATAAAAGAAACACGAAAAACAAAAGGGACACACAAAAAATTCACTATACATACCTGGTTTTTCTGTAGAACGTGCTTAATTGCAAGCTTGTTTATTGAACACAAACGATTTCAACCTATTTGTAATGCACTGATGTCGATTTTAAGCTACCTGCGATGATTTTGATGCCAGTTCCAATCTACTCGCACTAAACTGATGTGGTGTGGGAGAAAAGTAATTTTCGCGACACATGATAGAGAAATCGAGGTGCTTTGGAGGAGTGAGAAAAACTGTCGATTAATTAAAGGAAATGTAATATGGGGTTATCAATATTTTAAGGGGAGATTTGAAGTTGAAACTTTTGTTTTTAGGTAAAGGTAGGCTTGAAGTCAAAATGGTATATGAAGGGTATTTTTGAAGTTGACCCTTTTAAATACTTTTAATCATGATATTATAAATTAATAAAAAATTAAAGAAAATAAGCAGGATCTAACAATAATCAAAGAAAACTACTTAAAAACAGAACTAAAAATTCTGAAAAACCTTACTGGGTAAACTTTTAAGAGTAACATTATTTTCAAACATATATTAATGTATGTTATAGCTAGTACGGTAAAATGACTTTAAAATATGGATTACATATTCTTCAAATGGAGTAACTTCAAAAATACCCTTCGAATGCTATTTTCACTACAAGCCTACCCTTCTCTAAAAAAAGTTTCAACGGCAAATCTACCTTTAAAATATTGATAACTCCTTACTACTTTTATCCTTTAATTAGTAGACAAATTTTCTCTCTCATCCAGAGTACCTTGATTTCTCTCTCTTCTGTGGCGTGAAAATTACTGTTCTCCTACACCATATCAGATTCGGCATGAGTAGCTTGAAATCGGCATCAAAATCGTCACATGTAGCATAAAATTGGAATCAGATTCGTCGCGAATAGGTTGAAATCATTTGTTATCAACAGAGAAGCTTGCAATTAAGCACGTTCGAAAAACCAGGTATATGCAGTGAGTTTTTCGTTCTCTTGTGTTTTTTCGTGTTTCTTTTGTGAATTAGATAACCCGAGTGAGTAGTAAGTAATATGTATAGATTCGATTCTCCTTCTTTTCAAAACGAGTCTTATATTGATGTAGTCTAAACAAGTCATATTTATTGAAATGTTAAATGATCGCAATGAGTGATAGTCTCTTTAAGTCGCACGGTCGCACTGGATCACAGAGTCTCATCGAGGGGTCAAAGGGATTAAAGGTCAAGGGGTCATAGGGGTCAAAGGGTCGCAGGGGGTACAAGGGTCGTAAAGGGGTACAAGGGTCGTAGAGGTACAAGGGTCGCAAAGGGGTCAAAGGGTCGCATGGGTAAAAGAGTCGCAGAGGTACAAAGGTTATAAAGGGGTCAAAGGGTTGTAGGGGTACAAGGGTCGAAGACGTACAAAGGTAGCAAAGGGGTACAAAGGTCGCAGAGGGGTCAAAGGGTCATAGGGGTACAAGGGTCGCAGAGCTACAACGGTCGCAAAGGGGTCAAAGGGTCGCAGGGGTACAAGGGTCGCAAAGGTACAAGGGTCGCAAAGGGGTACAAGAGTCGCAGAGGAACAAGGGTTACAAAGGGGTCAAAGGGTCGCAAAGGGGTGCAAGGGTCGCAGAAGAACAAGGGTAGCAAAGGGGTCAAAGGGTCGCGAAGGTATAAGGGTCGCAGGGGTACAAGGATTGTAGGAGTACAAGGGTCGCAGAGGGGTGAAAGGGTCGCAGGGGTACAAGGGTCGTAGAGGTACAAGGATCGTAAAGGTACAAGGGTCGTAGAGGTACAAGGGTTGCAAAGGGGTACAAGGGTCGCAGAGGTACAAGGATCGCAAAGGGGTCAAAGGGTCAAAGAGGTACAAGGGTCGCAAAGGAGTCAAAGGGTTGAAGGGGTACAAGGGTTGTAGAGGTGTCAAAGGGTCCCACGGTCACACTGTGTCACAGAGTCTCATCGAGTTGCACGGTCGTACTGGGTCACAGAGTCGCATGGTCGCACTGGGTCACAGAGTCTCATCGAGTCACATAGACCTTACCCTCTTTTTATGTTTTTGTACGGGTGTAATGGATTCGGTGGATGAGAAAATCTCACTGATTTATTTTTTGTATGATTTTAAATGGGAAAAAACCTAAATGGAGAATCAGAATGGGTTGGTAGAGTTCAAGAAAACCAGTGAGTATTTTTCTATTGTCCTCCGGTTAGTCTGACATACCACCAACTTATTGATGAGTTATGCGCAGAGATTATGGTGAGAAAAAAATACAACGAAGTTGAAGTTAAGCTATTTACAAAATATTTGTGAAAATAGGAAGCCGTCATATATAATGAATGACAAGCATCTTATTTGTTATTTGTTCTATCGCATTAGAGGAATTCGACCACTGATGTATGCGGAGATAGAATCGGCAAGTGTGAAGTGTGAAATCGAAATTGAGAGG
>CM071870.1:6323738-6343690 GCA_036759665.1 Gynandropsis gynandra
CGGTCGCCTTTCCCATCTCGCTTCAGCCAGCTTCGTTCTCCTCCTCTACGGTCGCCCACAATCGCCTTTCCCCTCTCACTTCAGCCAAATCCGTTCTCCTCCACGATCGCCCTATCTCCTTATTGGTCGTTCTCCTCAGCTTTCGACGAATCGCACAGGCCAACTCCTCAGGTTGCCATTCTCCTCCTTAGGTTTCGCCGAAACCATAGTCACCTTGCTCGTCGTCGTTCTCCTTGATCAGTTAGCATATCTTGCTTGGATTTTTAATTTATTTGATTTATGTATGGACCTATGGTTAATTAATTGGCCCCCTCCACGATTTGCTTAGATGGTTAATTGATTTCAACAGTGGATAGATTAGGATGGTTAATTGATTTAATTGTAAAGAAAAGTATTAACTTGAATTTTGTTTATGTATGTTTGATTGTAAAAGATTAATGGATTCATCTTCAGCATCAACCACTAATTTTTCACAATGAAAGTGACATCTTCTACATTGAAGAAACGTAATTCGGAAGATATTGCATATGAATATGAATTTTTATGTGATCCGCTTAATTCCGATAAAATTAAGTATCAATAATGTGGAAAAATGATGTCAGGAGGTGCACATAGGATGAAAGAACATATTGGTCATATTAAGGGCAATGTTGCTAGTTGTCCTAAAGCTTTGAAATAAGATATAAAAAATGCAAGAAGGTTGTGTTGGAAGTAAGAGACAAGAAAGGTAAAAGGAAACAAGAAGATACAGTGTTTAGAGCACAAGTGGATATTGATGGGTAACATGAAATCAATGAATTGCAAAAATTAGAAAAATGAGGGGTCAATTCATTATCTTGGTTTGATGGATAAATTTTTTAATCCCATTAATCTCGAGTCTTCTTTGGGCAAAAAAAAACAACAAAACATAAATGAAACACTTTTCAAGGAATGAACACACAATGTTCGTGAACTTTACGCTAGGTGGTTGTATGAATCAGGTATTGCGATGAATGCTATTAATAATGATAGATTTCTATTGTTTTTTGAGGCGGTTGGACAATTTGGTCCTAGTTGGGTACCTCCAAGTCGAAACCAGTTGAGGGTGCCAGTGTTAAAAGACAACATTCAAAGGACCAAATAGTTGTTAAAGAGACACGAAGAAGAATGGTGTTTAAGTGGATGTTCTGTGACGACAGATGCTTGGAGTGATCAAAATAGGAGGAGTATCATGAAGTTTTGTGTCAATTCCAAGATATTTACTTGTTTTTTATCTTCAAAAGATGTTTCAAAAGATTCTCATAGAAGTGAATATATCTTTGACTATATAGATAAATACATTGATGAGGTTGGTGCAAAAAATGTTGTTCAGTAACTGATAATGCTACTAATAATGTGGAAGATAAGAGGCTTTTGAAGGAAAAGAGGCCTAACATATTTTGGAGTGGTTGTGCTGCTCATGTAATTGATCGAATTCTTGAAGTGATTTTGAAGTTGGAAGAGTGTGAGGAGATCATTGATCAATGTAAAGCTCTAACCATTTTTTTGTATGCTCATACTAGGATTTTGGAGTTGATGAGAACCTTTACAAGTGGAAGAGATATTGTGAAACCCGAAGTTACGAGATTCGCTTCATGCTTCCTTACATTGGAAAGTTTGATTGAGAAAAAAGTACAATGGAAGATGATGGTTTCTAGTCCTGAGTGGGAATCATCTAAGCATTCTAAAAGTCAGAGAGGGAAACATGCTTATGAGATTGTGGTAAACACTAATTTTTGTCTCATGTTATATCTCTTTATAAGATATTTGTTCCTTTATTTATAGTGTTTCGGATTGTTGATGGGGATAAAAAACCTTCAATGGGTTTTGTTTATGGAGAGATTTTAGTTGTAAAAAATGCAATCAAGGAGACTATGGGTAAGTCGGAGCATAATTATGGAGGTATTTTAAATATCTTTTAAACTTGTTCTGCGTCTACAAAGATCCAAGGCATTGTTGTGAATGTAGAGTTCAACATGTACAAAAACAAAGAAGTTGTTTTTGGAAAGACTTTGGTGTTGAAAGCATGTGAAGTGAACGTCGAGAAATTTGATCCATGTATGTTTCTTTCAATTTTAACTTTTTTGCTTCATTTTATAAATGATAGTGGTGATTTTGACAATTATTTTTTTTAGCACATTGGTGGACACATATGAATATCATGTTCCACATTTACAAAGTATGGCAATGTGAATTCTTGCCTTAATTTCAAGTTCATCCTGTTGTGAACGGAATTGGAGTAGCTTTGCAAGGGTTTATGCTCCAAAACTTCAATTAATTTCATATTTGATGTCTTTAAGTAGTTATATTAATATTCTAATTAGTTGTTTTGTTTGTTTTCTAGATACATACAAAGAAAAAGAATCGGCTTAATATTAGTTGATTTAACGATCTAGTCTTTGTACAATTCAATGCAAAGTTGTTCAACAGACATAAAAGGGTTGCAAATACAAAATTTGATGTGTTCTTGGCTAGTGATTCTATCAATGTTTAGTCATGGCTTTTTAAAGAAGATCTCAATGATGATAATACGATAGATGATGATGCTTCACAAGTTTCTACAAGATTGAATATTGAAGAGAATGATATTGAACTGGAAAAGGGTTTTTGTGATTTGCTTGACATCGACTACGGACCACGTGAAGAGGTAGTATATTTAATTGGAGAGCAAATATTAGATGTTTAGATCTTTAATGTTTTGTTATTTTTATGTTATGGTTATTTGTACTTGTTTGTGTTATGGTTTTGTAGGACTTTATATTTTATGTATGGTATTTTGCTTATGTTATATGTTTTTTTTGTTACTGCATAACTTCAAAAATCTAATTTATAAAAAGATAAAAACTAAAAAACGTCTAGTCACGTCCTAGTTATCGACTAATTCGACTAATCGCTAGATGCTGACGGACCGTCCGACTAGCGTCTAACGACTTTTATAACCATAATTAATTGAATTGTTTAAAAATAGTTGGTTCAACTATCCACTATTTCTTGAATTTTAAATTGAATTATATCCAAATTTATTTTTTATAATGATAAAATATTTGATTTAAATATACCAATACTGAATATTTGTTTATGACATTTTTTAGAATTAATTTTACTCTTAAACTAACTATTAACCTGAATTAAACTTTATATTTGTGTGAAAGTTCAAAACGTACTCATAAATAATATACTATTTGATTCTCATGTTTGACAAAATAAAAGAAATATTTTGCGTCCAATATATGAAACTTTGGCATTTATAAACATATCGAAATATTCTAACTTCCTAAATTAATTAAAAGCGTCAGATCGGACTCACCTCATCCAACGGTCAGAGAGATTTCTGCCGACGTGGCATTTTTTTATCTCGACGTTATGAACACAACACCACAGTCACAAGGACATTTTCGTGAAATCGCCACAATTTCGAAAGGTCCCTTCTCACAGCAATCCCGTAATTCCAGTAAGGATACAAGGGTATTTCAGTCAGATTATTTTACACGTTAAGAAAGCGCGCGTGTACGAAGAGCATATTCGCATTTGCCAAGAGAATTATCCCAAGCGTGCAGTGTATGTGCTCTCAACATCCAGGCCCCACGAATATGCCACGTGTTAATTAGTGGATGATGCTTTAAAAATCCTGAATGACATCAGACTCGCTCGCATACGTGGCGACCCGGGATGTTTGTGCTTGGGAAGTGAAATTAAAATTAGATTATCATGCAAAGAATGTCTTACATAATAGTGAATTAAAAAGTAAAAATACCAAATGTAAAACAAGTGGAATCAAATCCATATCCCCGTAATTTAATTATTCATGCTAAAAATAAAGCTAATTTCAGTAATATACTAAACATTTATTTGATTATTAATGATACCGATGTTTATTATTTTGTTTCTAAAGTGGTTGCTTAAAGTTTTTATAAGTAAATTTACTATAAAATGAATAAATCTCTCAGATTTATTAGAGTAAATTTGTTAGATTTATTAGATTTATTAAACTATATATATTGAACAAGATACATGAGAAATTGTAAGGGAAAATATTTTTTTACATGGTATTACAGTGTGTACCTAAATTTTTACAATCCCTTCTCTGCAATCCGTCTCTTTTTCTTTTTCGCTCTCTTTCATTTTTTATGCAATTTTCAATCAGTTTCTGCAATCAGATGCCTTAAATTTTTTTTTATGCAATCTGCATCATCTTCTTGAATTTGTTTCTGCAATCTGCAAATCAGCTTTTGCAAATTTCTTTCTTCAGGTTCTACAATCTCTAAATCTTGAATCCGTTTCTACTCGACCGCCGTCATCAACTGTCGTCATCATCTTCTTGTTCTGCTCGACACCTTTGGGTTCTGGGTTCCCTGGGTTCATCTATGTCGATTTCTGCAGTTGGGTTCTCCGTCGATTTCAATTCGGTGCATGTATCGATTTCTGCACCGATTCCGACCGACATCTCTATTCTTCGCTGACATCTCGCCGTAGAACCTTCTTTTCATCAAGTCGATAAGATTAAGCCTTTGCTGGACATCCCCAAATGTGAAAATGCCTTAAGCTAGAACATCTACCTGTCCATAACTCGTAAGGCATCTTAATTGTTGCTTTATTTGGTATTCTATTCAGGATATAAATCATTGTCTTTAATGCCTCCCCCATAGAGATTTCAGGAGAGTAGAGAACCATATCATACTTCTCACCATTTCCTGAAGTGTACGATTTCGTTTTTCCACAATACCATTCATGCTAGGTGTACCCGATATTGTGTATTGGTGAATGATTCCATACTCCTTGAGGTACTTAGGAAAAGTATTGACGGTCTTGTAAAACTTTGGATTTACGGCACCATATCTAAGTATCTTCTTAATTCGATCATCAAGAAGAAGTGTTATGCCCGATCTCTTTGGATAAGCCTCGAAAATCTATTTCAAGATAACAAAGAAGCTCGTGCTATGCAACTCGACAATGATCTTCGCAATCTATCCATCGGAGATCTCACCGTTCATTCATATTGTGAGAAATTTAAGCGACCGGTGGATCTTCTCGCCAATATTGATGCAGAGGTCCCTGCTCGCACACTTGTCATGCATAATGCTGAATGGACTATTCGATAAATTTGACAACATCATCAATGTGATCAAACATCGGGAACCGTTTCCTAAATTCGAGCAGGCGCGGTCTATGCTTCTTCTTGAAGAGCAACGTCTTTCACGGAGCCAACGCCCTCAACCAACACATCACAATCATTCCTCCTCACTGCAGGTCCTATATGCTGGTACACATCGTCAACCGCGAGGCAATTTTCGAGGTGGCTCGTCTCGTGGTGGTCGTGGTTATCATCATCGTGGTGGATGTAGATCTTGCGGTCGTGGTGGTCGAGGCTATGGCAACTACAATCAGCACCAGTGGTTGTCAACTTGGACCCCGCAGTGGACTACTCCTACCCCACAACATCATTGGAATGCTTCTATCCCATAACATCACTGGACTACTCCAGCCCCACCACATGGCATTCCTCGTATCATAAACCACCGCCGCCACAACATCATTCTGATCTGCGATCTGCTGCTGGGGTGTTGGGGGCTCCACCTGCTACTTTCGTGACTCAACAGCACCCTCCGCCCGCATCATATCCTTCATGGTTGACTCATGTTGAGCCAACGACTCTTGCTCAGACGTTTGCAACAATGCAACTTCGGGACCCCCTCTGACTCTTCTTGGAACATGGATTCTGGAGCGACATCACAACCAGGTACTCTCAGTTCTGTTTTTCGTACGAGCATTATGCCTTCAGTCACTGTCGGTAATAGATCCATCATTCATGTCACCTCTCTTGGTCATACATCAGTCCCATCCTCTTCTCGTCCTCTACACCTCACCAATGTTCTTGTCACACCTAATATAATAAAAAATCTAGTCTATGTTCATCAATTTACAACTGACAACAATTATTCTATTGAATTTTACATGTTTGGTTTTTCGATAAAGGACCTTACAACACAACGAATTCTTCTCCGATGTGATAGTTCTGAGCCTCTCTACCCTCTTCAGTCGTCGTACTCTCCATCATCCTTCTCTCCCGTCGCACTTCTCTCTTCGAGTCGTTCAGTTTGGCATCGTCGCTTAGGACATTTGGGTAACCACGTTTTCATTCTTTACTTTCACGTGGTCTCATTTTTATAATAAACACGACATGATGGGTTTATATCATACATGCCAATTGGGGAAACACACTCGCCTTCCTTTCTTCTATTCTAGTAAAAAGCTCTCAACCCCTTTCAATATTATTCATTCCGACATTTGAACATCATCGATTCCAAGTGTATCATAGATTTGTCATTATGTTGTTTTTCTTGAGCACTTCACTCAGTTTATTTGGATCTATCCATTGCGACGGAAATCTGATGTACTTTCCAAATTCCTACAATTCAATGCAATAATTCAAAATCAATTTCAAACCACAATTAAATCTTTTCAGAGTGATCATGGTGGAGAATATGACAATCATGCTTTTCGTTCCTTCTTTCAAAAACACGGAATCTCCATTCGGTTCTCTTACCCTTGGACCTCCGAACAAAATGGCAAGGCTGAACGTGTGTTACGTACCATTAACAACATGGTCTGCATGCTTATTTTCCAAGCGTCTCTCCCTCCTTCATTTTGGGTCGAAGCTCTTCATATGGCAACTCACCTTCTTAACCTTCTCCCGTCCTCGACCATCGAAAACGAAATCCTATTCACTAAGCTTTACCACACATCAGTCACCGATACACATCTACGTGTTTTTGGATATTTATGTTATCCAAATCTTCTAGCGTCCACCTCCTATAAACTTCAACCTCGTTCTACTGCATGTGTGTTCTTGGGTTATCCTTCGGACCATAAGGGTTATCAGTGTTATGATTTAGCTTCTCATAAGATCATCATCTCTCGCCATGTTACATTTGACGAGTCTTCATTTCCCTTTGCCTCTAGGCCTATCCTACCTTCGCCATCCTCCACATACGACTTCCTTGAGACCAACACCGAGACATCCCCTACTCTTCGGTCCATTCTCACGCAAACAAATTGTTCTCCCATAGACTCACCTCCTCTTGATCCTTCTCCTCGGTCCGTCATCCCATGGTTACTCGTAGCCAGTCTGGAATCCATAAGCCACGTCAAATCCTTAATCTTCACACTACGACCATCTCACCATTGCCTTCTAGTCATGTTCAAAGTCTTCAAGATCCACACTGGTAGGCGACTATAAAATCGTAATATGATGCTCTTATTAAAAGTGGAACTTGGGACTTGGTTCCTCGACCCCCCAAAGTTAATGTGATTCGTGCTATGTGGTTGTTTCGTCATAAATTTGATGCGCAAGGTAACTTGGCTCGATACAAAGCTCGTCTTGTGGCTAATGGCAAATCACAATGACCAGGAATTGACTGTGACGAAACCTTCAGCACTGTAGTTAAGCCTTGTTGGTGAGATCTAAATAACTAACGTGGACCGTCCGTTACAAATTGTAACAGATGCCCGTTACAAGATCTCACCGCCCATCCGTTACAAATGGTAACGGATTACCGTTACATTTGTCAACGGATGACCGTCAGAATATTTCCCCCCGGATTCTAACGGTCTTCCAACGGATATGTCCAACGGATATTATCCGTTACAATCTGTCGCAAATTGTCAACGGATTTTTAACGGATTTGGTAACGGCAGTATTCCGTTAAAATCCGTTACAAAATCCAACGGATTGCAACGAATTCTCTCCCGTTGAAAGCATTAACATATCTGTTGCAATCCGTTGCTATTTTTTTCCAACGGACGGATCCGTTGCCCCGTCCGTTGGAAATGGCGTGTTTTTTTGTAGTGTTTTAGAGCTTCACTGTCCACTCCATCGGACCACCCTTGTGTGCTGCGACAATGTTAGCTCGGTCTACTTGTCTACAAACCCGTTTCAACACCAACGAATGAAGCATGTTGAGATTGACATCCATTTTGTTCGAGAGAAAGTAGCACTTGGTGAAGTTCGAGTCTTACACATTCCGTCCTCATCACAATATGCAGATATATTCACCAAGGGTCTACCTTCTTCATTATTTATTGACTTCAGGGCCAGCCTCAACATTCAGACACCTCACGTTGCGACTACGGGGCGCGATAGAATGAATAAATCTGTTAGATTTATTAGGGTAAATCTGTTAGATTTATTAGGTTTATTACACTATATATATTGAACAAGATACATGAGAAATTGCAAGGAAAAATAGTTTTTTACAATTTACAGTGTGGTTTTTTAATTTAAACATTGCTCGAAAATTTTGTGGAGCTTTAGTATTTTTGTTATACTGTTTTATGTAATCAATGACAAAAGATGATTGTCTAATGCATTGTTGTAAAAATTGTTAGGTCTTAGTTGGACGGTTCGTCAATGCCGAGTGATTACTTGAATTAATCGTCGATTAATTGGTGATTAGGCGTTTTTGTTTTTTTAATTTTTTAATATATACCAATTTTTAAAATTATAAAATATATTTTGTTATACTGTTTTATGTAATCAATGACAAAAGATGATTGTCTAATGCATTGTTGTAAAAATTGTTAGGTCTTAGTTGGACGGTTCGTCAATGCCGAGTGATTACTTGAATTAATCGTCGATTAATTGGTGATTAGGCGTTTTTGTTTTTTTAATTTTTTAATATATACCAATTTTTAAAATTATAAAATATATTAAAAAATAACATAAAAATAAAATATTATATATAAAATATAAAATTATATAAATTAGTTAACTATACCATAAACATAACATTAATAAAGATCTAAATATCTAATATATGTACTATATTTGAGTAATTTAGATGCCAGTATCAAAATGATTTTAACTCTAAATCATTCAATCATAATTCTACGGGATTGCTAAGATGGACGAACGAACAAAAAAATTAGTTTCTTTTTAACAAAGAGACCAAAACAACGTCGTTTTGATTAAATTTTTTAAATATAGCCAAACCGATGTCTTTTTGGTTTATTTTTTTAAAAAATCCACCTAGACGACCGATTTTCACCTAATCCGCCGTCTAGACGTCGACTAGTCGCCGACTTTTCTCGACCGATTAATTGAATCGATTTTCTATTAGACTGGACGGCTTGATACCACCTAGAACGACTTTTATAACATTGAATGAATGTGAATAATCTGTCATTTTCTCTTTAAAACAAGTTTCTGAGAGCGAGCCGAATGGCCTGGTCTTTCAAATCAATAAATAGTTCATCTGCCATTGATATTTATCTTATCTACATTGATCTCGCATGAGAAATTGAATTTGGGATTATCAAATTTGAATTTAGGATGATCAAAACTAATCAGGAGGTGGAAAGCATCGACGAATTCATTTTTATTACTTTATTACATAATTGGATTTTATAATTTCTTATCATCCAAATCCTCGCATAAAATGACCTCTAATTTAATTAACAAAATAGAATCAAAACCCTGTGAAATTAATAAAGCGAAGTGTTAATTTTTAGATATGACGATATAGTCTATCAATCCATTCAATCTAATTGATTTTATGAATAAAATTGTATCAAATATTCAATAAATAAAATTATTTGTTATAAATAACATTTTATTATTGTATCGAAACACATAAATATTGATTAATCTAATTAACATTCAATATAAAAATCAAGTTTGAGGGTCGGGTGAGAAGTACTTATTTTTTTAGCACTTGGGCTTAAGGTTATGTCTTTTCAATTTATTGGGGTAGATTTTAGTAATATTTTCTAATTGTTTTATAATTTCCAATTAAAAAGAGATATTTTCTGCCATTTTGTTAATATATTCGCGACACCAAAATCAATGGTAAAGAATCAAGCATATTGCTCGAACGCATACTTCACAAACAAGGTATTTATCAAAAGATTGGAAATTATATTGAAGTTTGTTATTGTTTTTTTGTCTCTCTCTCTTCATAATCGATGTTTAGGTTGATTTTATTGGTGGACTAATCTATGACTTTGGTTTTAATTTATTGATTTAAAAAAAAATTATAAATAGCCAAAATATTAAGAACCTTATCCACGTATACTAGATGGTGACTTCTTTGAGTCCATTTTAATTTTATATACCACGTCGATAGATGATTTATGATACCAACAAGAAGTATAGTTACACTTAACACTTATTTTTTTTATTACTTATAACACCACAATTTTATATAAGTAAATATAGATGTCAAATTTATGTTATATTGATTTACATAGTTTAAAATATGATCAATTATTCTTCAAGACCAATGCTTTTATATGCGTAAATAAAAAATTTCACTTAAGTTTTCATATTATCCGTAAGTTTAGACCCAATGGTAAGATCAATAAATTGAATTCTTTTGAAAAAAAATATAAAAGAAATTAAACTAACTTGAATATAAAAAAATATGAATATGTATGACTCGTCCAAAAAAAGAAATAAGAATATATATATATATATATATATGCTAGCGTGTATGATTAAATTATTTGTTTGATTATGGACCAAACGCGAACTAGTTAGAAATGTTTGGCCTTCAATTATTTGGCATTCTTGATGTCCTTGTCAACCTGACCCTTCGAAGACAGATAAAAAAACTGTTATTTTGTTGTTTTTTTAAAATAAAACTGATTGTTTTCATCATGTGATTGTCTTTAGAACATTTCATTTTTCTTTTTGTTTTAGTTTCTTTGTGTTTAAATGCAAACTCTTGGAAGCCCCAATTTCTCAAACTCTCTCTTGGTTATTAATTATCGATAGCCAAATATAATTTAGATGTAGCGATTTCATGCATACAAATTTTTACAAGTTGCTTGAAGATATAAAATAATCAAAGACCAAATTCGATTCGTTGTGATTGAAGATATCAATTATTTCTCTCCGTTAATTTCATATATTTATTTCAAATTGGATATTCACATTAATATAGAAAATATTTTAATAAATTATGTTAAGTTACATATACATTGAATATAGAGTTTATGTTTTGGGAAGCCAGCTTAGTCCAGTCCAATTATTGGAATTAGAAAAGCCCAAATTTATAAAATGAATCAGCTCACTTTTACTAATCCTGAGGTTTCTTTGCATATTCACATTAATATAGAAAATATTTTAATAAAGGGAAAAATCCAATTCCCCTCAAAACTATCATGCTTTATTCAAATTCCCTCCTAAATTATCTGATATCGCCAATTCTTCTCTCATCTTACAAAATTCATCCGATTTCCCCGTCAATTATATCAATTCAGCCAATTCCCCCTTCCGTTATATATTGGTGTTAATCGACCCGGTTTTGACCCGATTTTGACCTGATTTTGACCCGATTTTTACCCAAATCAAATACCCAATTTGACCCGTATTATAACCGGATTTTAACCTGATTTCGACAAATTTTTAACCAAATTTCACTCAATTTTAACCTGATTTTACCCAATTTTAACTCAATTTCACCCAAATTAACCCGATTTGATCAAATTTAATCCGATTTCCACCCAAATTTAACACAATTTTATCTAATTGTAACCCAATTTCAAATCGAGTTAATTTGGGTGAAATTGGGTTAAAATTGGGTAAAATCGGGTTAAAATTGAGTGAAATTGGGTTAAAAATTGTCGAAATCGGGTTAAAATCCGGTTATAATACGGGTCAAAATTGGGTATTTGATTTGGGTCAAAATCGAGTCAAAACCGGGTCGGTTAACACCAATATACTGTTTATATAACGGAGGGGGAAATTGGCTGAATTGATATAATTGACGGGGGAATCGGATGGATTTTATAAGATGAGGGGGGGAATTGGCTGTGTAAGATAGTTCGGGGAAATTTGAGTAAAATATGATAGTTGAGGGGAAATTAGCTTTTTTCCCTTTAATAAATTAGCATAAGCACACTCATGTGACTCAGCTCTTCTCTCTCTCCGCCAACATATATTCTTCTTCTTTGATAGATTCTTTGTTATAAAATATATTTTATACTTCTAATTTTCATTTATCTTAGTAATTAGTAATTCTATTTACCAAGTCTTCCTTGTAAACAGATAAGTAGTTATGCATTATAAATATGATTTATCATGTGATTAATAAATTAAGAAAATATTTTCTTCACAAATTATTCTAGATATGGTTTAGGGTTTTTTTAAAAACTTTATTCCGACGATTCCATTTTTTCCGGCGATCTCGTTTTCCCGACGGGATGTGGTATACAGTGGACAAGTTAGTGGTGTTTTTTGCAAGAGAGATGGCAAAAACAACCTTGTAAAGACGTTTTAGTACTTCTATGAACTCCTATGTTGGCGCGTCCATTCCAAACTACCTCATCTTTATCTTCGTTTCAATTCAACCACTTGCAAGTCGCCTCCGGCCTCCGGCCTCAGCCGCAAAGCCTACAGGTCTATCTCTCTCTCTAACATATATATATATATAATAAGATTTTAAATGGTTAATCTTATATTTGTTGATCAATATTTGTGAATAATTATGGTATAGTTTAAAGTAAATGTGATCGGATTTAAGTTTAATTTATTGAATTTCGGTATCTAATTAAATGTGGAAGGTTATATGAATAGAGACCTTTGGTTATATCATTAAATTTCATAATCGGTGGAATTAAACGATACTATTGAAAATCAGATAATTAACCACTTAACTCCCGGTTTATGGTCCCTAGTTCACGTGTATATATAGATGAAATTTAAATTTTTTTATGTGGATTAATTTTCTTACAAACACATAAAAAAAGGTTACAAAAATCTCATTATTCTTCACACATTCCATCCGTGTGTTGAATCTGATAATTACACGTAGTGCATTACGTATGGATACAAGTATTTATGACGATCTTCTATTCAAATTTGATGTAATTTAAAATAGATTTTTAGGTTTAGAATTCGTATAAAGATAAATTGATTTTTTACAATTGGTATCAGAGTCGATCTATAGTATTTACATCAAATTAACGAGTTTTATATCAGATTTGGATTTGAATATGGTTAATTAAATAATTTTTGGAGTTAATTAAAGTTTGAATATGGTTAATTATCAATAATGACCTTGCGGGTTGTTTTTTCTTTCCGTAAAAAGGAGGCATCAACCAATTGAATGATTCTTTTCTCTTACATTTAAATAAATAAATAAATATAACAGAAAAAAGTTTTTCTAATTTGGGCTCCTTTTTTGGATAATTGGGCTTTTATGTTCGTTTTGGTGATAAAATAAGGGTCCCTGCGGCCCATTAGGATTAAAGATTCTTGGCCCAAACCATTTAAATACACAAATTTGGGCTCCTTTTTTGGATAATTGGGCTTTTATGTTCGTTTTGGTGATAAAATAAGGGTCCGTGCGGCCCATTAGGATTAAAGATTCTTGGCGCAAACCATTTAAATACACGAAAATATGAAAGAATATGTAATATCCTGATGCAAACCGGTGACCACTGCAATGCTGCAAACGCTCTTGGTCAATTGCACCAACGTCTCCAATCGGATAATCTGGAGCACTTTGGTTTATTTTTTATCCCGTGGGAATAATTCGAAAAATTTGGAATTCGATCCTGCAAATTAATATGTATAAGGATGGATATATATTCCAATTGATTTGTGCAATTCATTCGGATTATAATTGACACTAATTTTATATATTATATTGTATCATGATTTCGGTGAATTTAATTTAATATGATTAATTTCACATTCGAATAGAGGAATTATAAGGTTAATAATAGATATTGAGATAACGTTATTCGATGAAATTATGATGGTTATTGATATATCATTTGACCAATGTATGCGATTTAATTAAATTTTCAACATCCTATCAAAGTGGGCAATCCTGAAAAAAAATAATTATTCAATTACATTGAGAGGGTTATATAATACAATTCGTGCAAACTTTGATAAACTCAAAGGTTAATCATGGTTTGACAGTATTGTATCGTGTGTGCATTGATAATTAGTGTTTATTTTCGGTATAACATAAATGTGATGGGTATGCCCAAAGGTTAACCACTACATGAGATGTATCATTTACACTAATTGTTTAATGCGTTGAGTCATCTATTGCAAGTTCAAATTATTGTCCAAAGAATAATTTTAATGTTGCATAAATATCTTGTGATGGGATAACATCTTGTGTTATCATTTTGGTTAAGGTTTGATTGAATGTATGTTAACACGAGTTATCTTTTGTTTTACAGTTATTCAATCAGCATCAAGTATCTCTGCCAACATCAGGTCAATCCCTATGTTGAATGAGTTGAACTTTGCTGAATAGAAGGAGCACTTACTGATTGTGATTGCTTTGATGGGTTGCGACCTTGCGATTAGGGAGGTTCATCCAGCGACAGTGGAATCGAGACTGTTGAGGATCGTAACAAACTCGAATGTTGAGAAACCTCGAACCGCACATGTTTGATGATCATCAAGCATTCTATTTCCTCCAGTTTTCGGGGGCTCTATGCCCAATGAGGTGACATTAGCTAAAGAATATCTCGAGGCCTTGGAGAAATGCTTTGCCAGAAATGACAAAGCGGAAACAATCACGTTTTTAGCGGAAATTATCTCCATGAGGTTAAAGGGCAACAAGAGTATTCGGGAGTACATCATGAAAATGTCAAACAATGTCTCTAAGTTAAAGGTACTTGGACCTAAGTCGTCGGAAGACGTCCTAGTGTTCTTGATTTTGATCTCTCTCCCTACACAATACGATCATTTTAAGGTTAGTTATAACTGTTAGAGGGACAAATGGACTCTTAATGAGCTTATTTCCCATTGTGTGCAAGAGGACATAGAATGAGGCAGGAAAAGACACATAGTGCTTTTGCCGCTACCACCTCAAGGGGTAAGATCGAGAAAAGGAAGAAAGGTCATGAAACCACTTATTCGGGAACAAATCATGTGCAAAAGAAACAAAATGCAGATCAGACTAAGGCTAAAAAATGTTTCTTTTGTTACAAGACTGGTCATATGAAGAAATCTTGCAGAAGTATCATACTTGGTGGGTAAAGGTTTGACTCTCACTTTGGTTTGTTATGAGATCAATTTAGCTTCTGTACCAAGTCATACTTGGTCGATAGATTCTAATGCTACAACTCACGTAAGTATTACTATGCAATCCACTTATGAGATTTAACACTTTGAATGGCTTGACGGACGTTAACTGGATCATATTCTGTCAATCCAATGCCATCCTCATGTTCTTGATGAACTACTTTATAGTCATCAGAACTAGCACTTCTCCTCTCTCGAGTAGACCTACGTAGCACAATTTCCTGATGTAATTGTTCTTGAGGTTCATGAACTTTTTTCTCATGGATATTTGGAGTATCTTGATTTGTAGCTCGAGCAATATGTTCTAAATCATTGCCAGCTACAACAATCAGAATAGGAATCATTATCTTTAGTGAAACAAAAGTTTCATTTTTATCATCTCCAAAAAAAATTCATCATCCTTTTTTCCAGGTTCGATGTCCTCCAAGAATGTCGCTACTCCCTCTCAAAGATCGTTTTTTGTGAGATCATAAAACTTATAACCCTTAGATCTTTCCGAGTATCCAACAAGTAACAACTCACAGTTTTAGAATCCAGCTTCTTTTCATCAAGTCGATAAGATTAAGCCTTTGCTGGACATCCCCAAATGTGAAAATGCCTTAAGCTAGAACATCTACCTGTCCATAACTCGTAAGGCATCTTAATTGTTGCTTTATTTGGTATTCTATTCAGGATATAAATCATTGTCTTTAATGCCTCCCCCATAGAGATTTCAGGAGAGTAGAGAACCATATCATACTTCTCACCATTTTCTGAAGTGTACGATTTCGTTTTTCCACAATACCATTCATGCTAGGTGTACCCGATATTGTGTATTGGTGAATGATTCCATACTCCTTGAGGTACTTAGAAAATGGCCCTATAGACATTGTTCACCTGATCCGTCATTTCTACCGTATTATTCACCACCACAATCAGAACGAACGACCTTAACGCGTTTATTAAGTTGAAGTTCAGTTTTAGCCTTAAACGCTTTGAAAACATCCAAAACCTCTGAATTCTCATGAATAAGATAAAGGTAAACATATCGGCTATAATCATCTATGAATGATCAAAAGTAATGTTGACCATTCCAAGAATCAATAGGACACGGTCCACATACATTCGTATGTATAAATTCCAAAATCTCCGAAGTTCGATATGTACCTTTACCTACTTTTTTTGTTTGTTTCCCCTTGATATAGTTGACACAATGGTCAAAATCCAAAAACTCAAGAGTTTCAATTATTTCGTCTGATACTAAACGTTCCATTCTCAATTTCGAGATCACCTAATCGTTTATGCCATAAAACAATATAATTTTCATTCATCAATTTACGCTTCACACCATGTGAACCAACATGCAAAATTTTATTATATGAAGGGATAATATCAAGTATATAAAGATTATTTGAAATAGATAATGAACAAGTTCCAATCACATCCGAATGAAATGAAAGGGAAAACTTAAGGTCTCTAAATGAACAAGAAAATCCTAATTTGTCCAATGCAGAAACTGAAATCAAGTTTCGACTTAAAGGCGGTACAACCAAAACACCTTTCAAATCTAGAAATTGACTGGTCTTCATCAGAAGCCTAAATTGTCTGATCGCTTCCATTTTCACCCTTTTACAATCGCATGCATAGATGTATCTTTTAACATCAATCGACTTCCGGTAATGGAGGCAAACCTTGCATAGTAATACTTACGTGAGTTGTAGCATCAAAATCAACCCACCATGTATGACTTGGTATAGAAGCTAAATTGATCTTAAAGCAAACCAAAGTGAGAGTAAAACCTTTATCCGCACACCAAGTACGATATTTCGTGCAAGATTTCTTCATATGACCAGTCTTGTGACAAAAGAAACATTTTCGAACCTTAGTCTGATCTGCATTTTGTTTCTTTTGCACATGAGTTGTTCCCGAATAAGCGGTTTCATAAACTTTCTTCCTTTTCTCAATCTTGCTCCTTGAGGTGTTAGCGACAAAAACATTATTTATCTTTTCCTGCCTCAATCTTTGTTCCTTTTGCACACAATTGGAAATAAACTCATTAAGAGTCCATTTATCCCTCTAACAGTTATAGCTAACCTTAAAATAACCGTATTGTTTAGGGAGAAAGATCAAAATCAAGCACACTAGAACATCTTCCTACAACCCAAGTCCAAGTGCCTTTAACTTAGAGGCATTGTTTGACATTTTCATGATGTACTCCCGAATACTCCCGTTGCCTTTGTACCTCATGGAATTTGCTAAAAGCGTTATTGTTACCGCTTTATCAGTTTTGGCAAAGCATTTCTCTAAGGTCTTGAGATATTCCTTACAATGTCACCTCATTGGGCACAAAGCCCCTGAAAAGCGGAGGAATCAAACACGTGCGGTTCGAGGTTTCCCAACGTTCGAGTTTGTTACGATACTCAACAGAACTCGATTCCAATATCGTTGGACGAACACCCTAATCGCAAGGTTGTGACCCATCAAAGAAAGAAAGATTAGTAAGTGCTCCTTCCATTCAGTAAAGTTCGATCCATTCAACATAGGGATCAAACTGATGTTGGCAGAAATACTTGATGCTGATTGCACAACTATAAAACAAAAGATAACTCGTGTTAGACATACATTCAATAAAAATTTAATTGAATGACAACACAAGATCTAATACCATCACAAGACATATACACAATATCAAAATTTAGTCTTTAGAAATTAACTTTGACTTGCAATAGACGACTCAACGCATTAAATAAATAGTGTATATGATCATTTCATTTTCATACGTATTTCTTGCACCATTTTAGAGAGGTTTACGATATAGATGCGATGTTTACGTATGATTTTGTATCTGTTTTACTCGTTTTTGTGTTTTCGTGTTCTTACAGATTCAAATGCATATTTGGTTCATTTTGGAGCTAAAGGACGTACACAGGACAAAATACTAACATTGAGGATCACAACGGAGCAAACGGGACGAGTATCAGCAAGAACTAACACAGCCCACGCGGGGCCTTCACCTAGCCCGCACGGGCTACAACCTCCAGCAAACTTAGCACGGGTCGGGGAGGTCATCAACACGCACGGGCATCAAGTGAAGCCTCAGCCCGCGCGGGGCACACCTCAGCCCGCGCGGGGCACACCTTAGTCCGTGCGGGGCCTAGTTCCAGCGAACACGCCCAACACACCTCAGCCCGAGCGGGGCACACACTCCAGCCCGCGCGGTTTGCGTCCGTCACTTGCAAAAACTAGAAAAGGAAACTTATCTAAACACGAAAAGGAACTTGTTAGTTACATATACAAAGAGGAAAACGATGTTAGAGAAGAGGAATAAGAGATATTTTGCTGGAGAAAAGAATGGAAACGTTAGCCAACTTAATCAAGAATGGAAAACACACGAAAAAGGAAAAACGGTAGCTGCTGCGAAAAAGGAAAAAGGAGTGAACGGCCAAAAGGAAAAATGAGGAGAAAAGGAAAGAAAAGAAGAAGGAAAGGCAAGGAGAGGAGCTAGGGGCCGAGGGGATTCAGTAGTTCTTTCAGAATTGATACGTGAGAAAGAGTAGAGAGAGAATCGGAGAAGAAGAACACTCTTGCGGAGGAGCCATTCAAGGGGCGTTGAAGATCAAATAAGGACTTTGGTTTTGTTTGGTTTTTATGTTCTTTAGAAATTCTACTTCGATTATCTTTTATTTCGAACGCATGAGCGAGTATTCGTTTTGTTATAGGAGACGGGATTAGCCCTTGGCTATCCCAGAACCAGTTTTGATTTATCTTTGAATGCAATTTCCTGTTTTTGTTTATCTATTCTTTGTCTGAGTGCTAGAATGTGTAATCACATACATTAATCAAAAGATATTTAATTATCAATAATCATATTTTAAGTGAAACATAAATTTAATAACTACAAATTAACCTTATAATTATACAATCCAAATGTGTAATCAAATCATAGTAAATTAAATTCACCAAAATAATGATTTGAAATACATAAATAACATTCGCGTCAATTCTAATCCAAATGAATTGCAAAAATTAATTGGAATATAACCCATCCTTTTGCATATTAACATGCGGGTTCAACCGAATTACTCACTAATACGAGAATAAGAATAATCACGATCCTAAATTACCCGATTGATCGATTGGCTCACCTCGCATATATCTTCCTTCTTACTGGAGAGGTAAGGAGTTCAAATCTTGATTCTAAGACCATTTCTTATTCTAAAGGGGGCTGGGTTTTTATTTTGTTTTTCAAGTGGTCCGAGCCCAAAACCATTTCTTCGAAAAATATTCTGGGTCGTTTTTGTATGGGCTTTAAAATAAATTTATATCGGGCCTAAAAAGCAAAGCTGTTCTTGTTCATAATGTGTTTGCAACATTAACAAGACTTTGTCAGATCGTGAGGAAAGAAGATATTTGATAAAATTTTTCATGGGACTTAATGATTCCTTCACCTTATTTCGTAGACAAATACTTCTCATGGATGGTCGTTTTTATATGGGCTTTAAAATAAATTTATATCGGGCCTAAAAAGCAAAAACAGTCGAAATTTCCAACTGATTTAAAAACAAAATAATATTTGGGCCTTTTTTAAAAAAGAATTAATGGATGCCGTCAGTTTTGTTTTATCTTTTTAATTATATCAAATCTATATATAAAAAGTTACAATTTCTTTGGTTCCTGGTGCTGCCACCTCATCATTCTTTTTTATTTTATATTTTTTTGTTAATGCAGTAAAAATTGGATCGAGTTTTATGTATGTCGTTTCAGGTGATTGAGAACATTGAGGGAGTTTGAATTTAAATTGAAGAAGGCTGGACGAGTCAACTAGAAGATCAAGGAGAAGAATAAGGAACGATTTGAATCGATCGGATTCAATGCTGAAGATTTTCAGCACAACGGCGCAGCT
>CM071870.1:6353928-6364302 GCA_036759665.1 Gynandropsis gynandra
TTAGTCACAAATCAGATTCTCATATCTAGAAATGTAATCTTTCATGAAGAATTATTTCCTTTTCTTGATATTCCGCAATCTATGAAAGTGAATGACATTCTACCACAATCTGTATTGCCTTTATCCATTAGTGATTTTTCTTCAAACTCATCTTTTTCTACTAGTTCTAATGCTTCCATTGATAATTCCTCTTCTGACTTGCCTCACAACTCTTCTTCCATTCTTCCTCCAACCCCTTCCACACGTTCTAGACCTGTAAGAAATGTTAAAACTCCTAGTTATCTTTCTGAATATTACTGCAATAAATTGGCTGTTGAACCTCCCTCCAAATTGCATACTACTCCTTACCCAATAGGATCCTTCCTCTCTTACTCAAAATTGTCCCCTAATTAAAAATCTTTTATATTGAACATCTCAACCAATATTGAACCAAAAACATACAGCCAAGCAATTTTATCACCGGAATGGAAAAATGCTATGAACCAAAAACTTTATGCTTTATTGAATAATAACACATGGACTGTTTGCTCTCTTCCATATAATAAAAAGATTATAGGTTGTAAATGGCTGTATCGAATCCAATATAATGCAGATGGTAGTATAGAAAAATATAAGGCTAGGTTAGTTGCAAATGGGTTTACTAAAAAAGAAGGTGTAGACTATGTAGAAATAGTCCAGTGGCTAAGATGGTCACTGTTAGGTTACTGTTGTGTTTAGCTGCTTCTCACAGTTGGTTAATAAATCAAATGGATGTCTCTAATGCTTTTTTGAATGGTGATTTAAAGGAAGAAATATATATGTGTATCCCTCTAGGTTATGACTTTGATAAAACGAATTTTAAAAATCCTGTTTGTAGGCTTAATAAGTCCATTTATGGACTCAAACAATCTTCTCGTCGATGGCACCTTAAATTTTCATCTGTTTTATTATCATATAACTTTACTCAATCTGTTTCAGATAATTCATTATTTTTTAAGAAAGATTCAGATGGTTTTGTTGCACTTTTAGTCTATGTTGATGATATTCTCATATTTGGTGATAATAGTGTTGTTGTTGAAAATACAAAGCAGATTTTGAATATGAATTTTAAAGTTAAAGATATTGGTGATTGTAAATATTTTCTTGGTTTGGAAATTGCTAGATCAAAGTTAGGTATTTCTATTAGTCAAAGGAAGTATACTCTAGAATTGTTGAAAGAATTTGGTCTCTTAGGATCTAAACCAGTCATGATTCCAATGGATGTAACCACTAAACTTTCTGCTTCAGATAGTCCTTTATTAGATGATCCGAGTTATTATAGGAGACTTGTTGGTAAATTGATATACTTGACTATTACACGTCCTGATATTTGTTATGCAGTTAACAAACTTAGCCAGTTTATGTCATAACCTACTTGTATGCATCTTACAGCTGCTAAAAGAGTACTAAGATACCATAAAAATAATCCTGGACAAGGGTTATTTTATTCATGTGAAATGAGTACTAAACTTTCTGCATTTGCTGATGCGGATTGGGCATCATGTATTCTCGTAGGTCCATAACAGGTTATTGTGTGTTTCTTGGTAATTATTTAATATCTTGGAAGTCAAAGAAACATGTAACTATATCTAGAAGCAGTGCCGAAGCTGAATATCAGGCCATGGCAAACGCCACTTGTGAGTTGGTATGGGTTTTATCATTACTAAATGAAATTCCGCTTTCTATAACAAAACCGGCTTTGTTGTTTTGTGATAATATAGCAGCTTTGCATATCGCAAGTAATCCTGTGTATCATGAAAGAACAAAGCACATCGAAATTGATTGTCATGTGGTTTGAGAGAAGCTTCATTCGGGATTTTTGAAGACGATGCATGTTCCATCAAGTAATCAACTGACAGATGTTCTCACCAAGCCTCTATCGTCTCAACAATTTTAGACTTTAATTTCCAAGATGGGAGTAAACAATATTTACTCTCCATCTTGAAGGGGTGTATTAAAATACCTTGTAATTCTTGTAATTTTTCTTGTAATTCTTCTTGTAATTCTTGAATTAGTTAGGATTAGTTAGTAATTTTAGTTTAAGATTAGTTAGGATTAGTTAGAAATTTTTGCTATAAATATAGCATGTAAAGAAGGATATTGTATTCAATTTTTTCAGATTAATAAAGAATACAAATTTTTTTCAATTTTTTGCTGAAAAACTTAACACATGTATTGATCTTACACGTTCTCATAGGAAACATAAGGAACAAGATTTTCCTTTCTTTTCTTAACAAAAAGAGGAAACTAAAGCCCGATTTTACTGACTCGTAGAGTCATTGTATTGGATATAGTTTCATGATCTACAATGGAAACACTCTGTTGGATGAATCTTTGTGTGAAAGTTTGTGTCTACTTTAACGTAGTCAATACATGCACCTTGGTCATTCTTTGAATTTAGTGTCTTTGTGGAATTTTAGGAGTTTGTAGCATTTAATTATCGTTAACTATTATGTAAATATGAGTCTATAAATAGAGGAGGAAAAACCGAAAAGCTACAACAGTTTGTAGCACCAAAATCCTTTGTTCTTTTTCGAGTCTTTCATTCTCTCTAAAGGGAAATTTCTAACATTTGGTATCAGAACTTCTTGGTTCGAGAGTCTGAGAGATGTCGGGTTCTACTCATGGTCAGTCCCATAGTCCGCGTTGTGAAGGAGTGAGGCGTCGCTCCCAACCACCACGTGAGAGACCGCGACACCGTGATGATTGTATAACAATGGACGTGAGGTGGTGGTGTTTCCATGGAGGAAGATCAAGGAGGTGGGTAGTGCGGTGTTTCCCATGCTCACGAAGACAAACTATGGAGAGTGGTCGCTGCACATGAAGGTGTTGTTTCGTGCACGCTTTTAATGGGAAGCCGTCGAGGACGACACAACCGACGAGCTGGAGGATCAGATGGCGTTAGAGGCAATCTTGCGAGGTGTGCCGCCTGAGATGATCTCCACACTCGTGTTGAAGGAGAGTGCAAAAGGCCGCTTGGGACGCTATTGCGGAGATGCGTGTTGGCTCGGACCGGGCGCGTCAGGCCAGCGCTCAGAAGGTGAGGAAGCAATACGAGAATATTGTGTTTCTCGATGGCGAGTCGGTGGATGATTTTTCCATGCGGCTCAATGGGTTAGTAAATCAACTTGCTACCCTTGGTGATCCTGAACCTATGCACAAAGTCGTGGCGAAGTACCTGCGTGCAGTTCCTCCCCAGTTTTCTCATATCGCTCTTTCAATTGAAACGCTGCTTGATTTATCAACGCTTTTTATGGAAGAGGTTACCGGGAGGTTAAAGGTGGCGGAGGAGTAGTATGAGAAAGAGGCCACCATGCAAGGCGTGGGGGTCAATCTCTACCTCATTGAGGAACAGTGGACCGCGCGTACCAAGCGGGGCTCCAAGTTGGTACGTGTAGGGGACGTAAACAACCACCTGCCTCGCAGGTCGCGCAAGAAAGGCGGCGATAATGGCACCAATTTGGGGAATGACAAGTGCTACAACTGCGGGCGTCGTGGTCATTGGGCAAGGGATTGTCACAAGCCCAAGAAGAAGCAGGCGAATCTGGTTCAGGTGGAGGAGACCGTGGACCAACCGGCGCTTCTCATGGCGTAGAGCTCCGAAGTCACCAACTCGGAGGCCCGACACCACTATGTATCAAGGAACCACGTGCTCAGGCTCTCCTTGGTACCAGCGTCAACGAGGATAGTCTGGAGGGTTGGTACCTCGACATAGGGGCCACAAATCACATGAGAGGTCGCAGCGATGTCTTTGTTGAACCCCAAGAAGAAGCAGGCGAATCTGGTTCAGGTGGAGGAGACCGTGGACCAACCGGCGCTTCTCATGGCGTAGAGCTCCGAAGTCACCAACTCGGAGGCCCGACACCACTATGTATCAAGGAACCAGCGTCAACGAGGATAGTCTGGAGGGTTGGTACCTCGACATAGGGAGGACAAGGTGCTCACATGGGTCTATTATATCCCACGCCTGAGGAACTCAATTATCAGCATTGGCTAGCTCGATGAGAACGGGTTGCATGTGGAGATTGAGGATGGTGTGTTGCGGATCTGGGATCAACAACAACGTCTCTTGGCGAAAGTCTCACGTGGCCGCAATCGCTTGTACGTGCTTTTGTTTAAGATTGCATAGCCGATTTGCCTTGCTGCGCGTCATGGCGATGATGCTTGGCGTTGGCATGATCGATTTGGGCACATCAGCTTTGACACCTTGGAGAAGATGGGGCAACATAGCCTAGTCAAGGGCCTTCCACAGTCGGAGCATGTGGAGTAGTTGTGTGAGACATGTGTCATCACGAAGCATCGGCGAGGTGCTTTTCGAAAGGAGGCCAAGTACCGCGCTGTGGCACCACTCGATCTCGTCCATGGAGATCTATGTGGTCCTATCACAGCGGTAACACCAGGAGGCAAACGCTACTTCTTGTTGCTGGTGGACGATGCCACCTGTTACATGTGGGTTGTCCTCCTAGCTGACAAAGGGAGTGCACCAAAGGCCATAGAGTGTTGGCAGACAGTCGTGGGCGGAAATTGAGAGTGTTTCGTACAAACAACGACAGTGAGTTCACTTCCTCTGAATTCGCCTCCTACTGTGCGGAGCAAGGCGTGACTCGTCACTTTACCGCGCCCTACACCCCACAGCAGAACGTCGTGGTGGAGTAGCAGAACCAGACCGTGGTGGCCATGACGCATGCCCTGTTGAAGCAGAGGGGTATGCCGGTGGAATTTTTGGGAGAAGCAGTCACCACAACGGTGTTTCTCTTAAATCGAACCCCCACGAAGAGTCTTCCGGAGGCATGGCAGGGGCGTAAGCCTGCTGTGCATTTCTTGCGTGTCTTTGGTTGCAGAGCATACATAAAAGACATGCGACAACCCCAGAAGCTAGATGATCATAGCCTCCTTGTTGTGTTCATTGGATATGCGGAAGGAGGGAAGGGATACCGCATCTTGGATCTAGTAACGCGACGTGTGCATATTTCTCGAGACATCATCTTTGATGAGGATCATGGCTGGAATGGGAAACTGCGACGACGACCAAAGGTCTTCCAGTATTTTCACCATTGTGTACCTAACCTCTGGTCACGTGGTTGATGCAGGGATTCCAGGTGAGCAGAGCTCCGGGAGAGCAAGGAGCCCAGGCCAGAGCTCGGGGGGAGTAGAGGTCCAGAGAGCAGGGGACCAGGGAGCAAAGAACCATGGAACAGAGGGCTCGGGAGCAGACGCAGGGCGCTCTGGTTCCTGAATTTGTGACCTGGTCACGTGGTTGATGCAGGGATTCCAGGTGAGCAGAGCTCCGGGAGAGCAAGGAGCCCAGGCCAGAGCTCGGGGGGAGTAGAGGTCCAGAGAGCAGGGGACCAGGGAGCAAAGAACCATGGAACAGAGGGCTCGGGAGCAGAGACGCAGGGCGCTCTGGTTCCTGAATTTGTGATGCCCCTACAAGACGAATCCGCGAGGCATGACGCGACACATTCCCCTGATGCCCCGCTATGCTATCGTACTTTGGCTAACCTTTTTGGGAATGGGGATGAGGTCCCGGATCCAAGACACTTTTTGCAGGAGTTGGGGATGCAGAGCTGCACTTAGCAACAACAGGGGAGCCTTGCTTGTTTGCCGAAGCAGAGAGCGATGAGGCATGGAGAACCGCGATGCAGGAGGAGCTTGATGCCATGGTGCGAAATCAGACATACACTATTATAGAACTTCCTCGGGGCTATCATCCAATTGGTCTCAACTGGGTCTACAAGGTGAAGAGGAACGAGTCCGGGGCGGTGGTCAAGCACAAGGCACGTCTCGTCGCTCGTGGCTTTGTTTAGCAGGCTGGTGTGGATTTTGACGAAGTCTTTGCACCTCTTGCTCGGTTGGAGTCTGGCCGGCTGCTGCTTGCTCTTGCTGCCCAGGAGGGATGGTCCGTCCATCATATGGATGTTAAATCCGCCTTCCTAAATGGTGATTTGAGGGAGGAGGTGTACGTGAAGCAACCGTCGGGATTTTTTGTTCCCGGGGAAGAAGGAAAAGGTTTCCGCTTGCATAAGGCACTCTATGGCTTTCATCAAGCACCAAGGGCATGAAACGCAAAGCTTGATAGCATCCTAAAGCAGCTTGGTTTCATGCAGAGTGAGCATGAGCATGCGGTGTATCGTCGAGCCCAAGACGAAGCGGCTCTACTTGTCGGGGTCTATGTGGATGATCTCATCATCACCGGATCGTCCGACGTGGCCATCAAGTAGTTCAAGGAGGAGATGAAGACCCAATTGGAGCCTGAGGTACCTCGTCCACACACGACCTGACTTGGCCTTTGTAGTTGGGTTCGTGAGTCGTTTCATGGAGAGACCTACGGAGGAGCACATGGTGGCGATGAAGCACATTCTCCATTACATTGCTGGCACAATCCACTTCGGGTTGCATTTTTGGAGACGTGCTGGAGGAGCTCGGCTGATCGACTATTGCGATAGAGATCTTTCCGGTGACATTGATACAAGGAAGAGCACTAGTGGGACGTTATTTTTTCTTGGTGATTGCTTGGTGAGTTGGCAGTCTCTCAAGCAATGGGTGGTGGCTTTGTCCTCGTACGAAACAGAGTATGTTACTGCTACCACAACTGCTACACAAGGGCTCTGGTTGGATCGGCTACTTAGCGAACTTCAAGGAAGGGATGCTGAGGTCGTTGAGCTGAAGATGGACAATAAGTCCGCCCTTGCGCTGAGCAATAACCCTATTTTTCACGATCGCAGTAAGCACAACGATCTTCCTTATCATTTCATCAGCGATTGCATTGAGAACAGGAGCATCAGCGCCGATTTCACCAACACCAAAGACCAGCTCGTGGACATCTTAACAAAGGCACTTAGGCGAGTGAAGTTTCAGGAGCTTCGCTCTCGGCTTGGTATGATCTTGGTCAACCCGGTTTCCACATACAAAGATTCAGGGGAGATTATTGGATGAATCTTTGTGTGAAAGTTTGTGTCCACTTTAATGTGGTCAATACATGCACCTTGGTCATTCTTTGAATTTAGTGTCTTTGTGGAATTTTAGGAGTTTATAGCATTTAATTATCGTTAACTCTTAGAGGAGGAAAAATCGAAAAGCTACAACAATTTGTAGCACCAAAATCCTTTGTTCTTTTTCGAGTCTTTCATTCTTTCTAAAGGGCAATTTCTAACACACTCGATTAAGGAAACAATGGAAACACTCGATTAAGGAAACCGAACCAAGAAATAAAAACTTTGAGATAGAGCTTACGATAGCAACAAGCTACTGAAATGTCAAAAACATTCCACATATTCCTATTTTTTTCTTGTTTTTCTTACAACTATCTCCACAGCTTCATGATCTTGTTGACGCTCTAAGAACCAACCGCTCTCTTGGAGCCGGAGCGACATCTCATGTCCCATCCAGGTCGACCTCGAAGATCGATACTTGAACTGGAGATTCTGACGTCATTTTAGACTAATAATCAATTTTCTTCACTGGCTTCCATACCATTAAGATGGGTACATGAGGTGAGGCCATACACAATATAATGAAATGTAGAGAGTGTTCGAAGTGCTATTCTTGAGCTTCTATGCAGTGGTTAAAATATGTAGGTGTGTATCCTTTATATAGGAGATGTTTCACGTCATAATAAGGAAAATGTGTAAATAAAGGATTGTAGATGTTGAGATCCATCTTAATTGGAAAGTTATTTTCTAGAGATTTCAAAAGAAATATAGAAGTCTCTAGAATATTACGGAGAATTCTAGAGAATTTTAGAACTCTCTAGAAGTATGTAGAAAAATGTGGAACCCTCTAGAATATTCTAGAGATGTGTTGAACCTTTCGAAACCTTATGGAAGAGTATGGAAGGATGAAGAAGGTGGTGGAAGAGTGTAGAGATTTGTACAGAGTGTGGAGAGTTCTTGATGTGCGTTATATCAAGTTATAAAACCTAGACTAACGCTTCCGCAAGAATACGGATCGTGTAGTAACTAGGGTCGAACACAAGGAATCGATGCGACTAATGAGCTATTAAACTAATTGAATAGACGTGTGAGGTGATTAAAGTTGAGATTGTTATTGAACTAGACTAGACTAAATCGATGAGATCAAATTATAGCTAAGCACCATGGGTATCGAGAGTTTGCATAATGAAGTAACGAAGTTCTAAAAGGATAATTGGTCTAAGGTACTATCATGAATTCAGGGAATTCAAGCTCTCCTATAGGAACTGACTGGCGTAGACTTGTCCACTATCTAGCATGCATATACCAATGTATCCATTGCGCATCTTACATGCATAGACGCATTATGACCGCTATCCTAATCCCTAGATTCAACCGATTGACCTAGCGTAGATTCTAAACCGGCTAAACCCTAAATCATGGCTAAGTTCCGAAACCTAATGCCCTGGCGTTGGTTTATTAGGCTCCTAACATCATTCAATCAAGTGGCGTACAAGTAAAGAAAGCATTAAGAACAACCATGAAATCTGAAAACATGATAGATACCAAGTTCATTCATTCAAGTGGCGTACAGGTAATGAAAGCATTAAGTTTCTGATTTTCCTTTTAATTTTTGCCGTTCTAGATCTTAGGAAAGTTTGTTGAGATCCAAGGACCCGAGCGGGCACAGCTTGTACCCGCTCGTGCAAGCCCTTTGCCCGACCGTGTTGCACACATTTGAGCCCGAGCGGGCACCATGCCCGACCGTGTAGATCTTCAGCCCGAGTCGTGCAAACCTACGGGGTTTTCTTGACATGAATGAGCCCGAGCGGGCATACCAAATGCACCCGAGCGGGCACACCTCCCTGGTCGTGTACCTTGTGTGCCCGAGTCGTGCAAAGCTACGGGGGTAATTGGCAGCAAATAGCCCGATCGTGCACTCCAATGCCACCCGAGCGGGCACTCTTGAAATGTTGTTTCGCTCCCTTCGCTCGGTGTTTGAGTGTTCACTTTCAGTCCATGGCCTTGCACAAGTCGAACCTTGTTACTCAACTTCGTTTTCGGGGTTAGATTGCCATATTCACTCGTGTTTCTCCCCATGTCTTCGTTTCCTACACAAAACACGAAATGTAGATGAAGTCCTCGAATAAACACGATAAATGAATGCAATAATAATAATCTACTCTAAACTAGACCTAAGAATGATATAAAAACTACAACGGATTACGTGTTATCAGTTCTAGAGAATCAATCATTGGATATAGATATAATTAATCTCCACCATTCATTTAGAGGTGGAGTAGTATAAATGGGGTAGTGACATCCATTTCTAATCATCTTCAAATGTAAGGATCAAGAGAAAAACCACTTAGAGTGAGAAGAACTTAAGAGAGTCTCTTTATGAGAGAAGAGATAAAGCTTAGATCCTAAAAACTCAAAGATCAAGAGACAAACCACTTAGAGTGAGAAAACTTAAGAGAGCCTCTTTGTGAGAGAAGAGAAGAAGCTTAGGAAGAGTCCATCCAAAAGCACGGGTGAGCCACCAAGATTGATATGATCTCGGAGGACGTCGAGGACGCGACCAACAATGCAGAAGATGACGCGACCTGCAACGCGGAAGAAGAAGAAGACTGCGCGACCCAAGACGCCGACAGCGTGACCCGAGACGCTATCAGTGCGACCCGAGACGCCAACAGCACGACCCGAGACGCTATCAGCGAGACCCGAGACGCGATTCGTGCACCAAGTCATTATTTTTGTCCAATTTTACGCGATTATCACTAGCGCGACCCGAGACGCGACCAGGTCGAAGTACGTTGGTCCCGTGACCCGAGCAAGAGCTATGGAGGAAGAATCCTTGATCCTACCAGCCGGTCCTGTGACCCGAGCCAAGGCTGCAAAGCTTCAAGACGCTATTATCGGAATTCTCACGGCCGTCCACACACATGAATAGTATTCAAGTTCACGTGAAGTCACGAGCCCAAGGAACGTCATTCAAGCCAAAGCCCGACCCGCATCGGTTATTAATTAGGTAAAGTAACCCGCGTGTACTCTTTTCCCTTCGTCGGTTTTTTCCCACGGGGTTTTCCGACGACGGGTTTTTAACGAGGCCGCGAGTCACTTATTTTCCCCGCGACCTAATTAATAACTCGAGACCCAAGGAGATTCTGCGCCTCAACATGCATGGCCAACAAGGATTATCTTCTTGTTTTATGTTTTCTAGGCATTAATGTGTAGCCTTGCATGTAGCTTGCACATTTAATGCATATTTAGTGTTGCATGGCCTAGGTTTTCTCTATAATGGCTGGCCACCCCTCCTTGTAGAACAATTAATCTTTTCATCCAAATTTGAGTAAAAAACTTTGAGTTTTTATCTTTGAATTCTTGTGAATTCTTGGTTTGTTGGTGTGTAATATCCAGCAACCTCGTTGGTGTGTAATATCCA
>CM071870.1:6378461-6401116 GCA_036759665.1 Gynandropsis gynandra
TCATCATTAGAACCCAAGTAGTTTAGTTACTTTCAGTATTTCATTCCTTATTTACCTTCTTTCGTTGGCAAGTTTGATTCGTAGTTCGGGTTTAGGTAGTGTTGCGTAGTCTCTATGGGATCGACACCTAAAATACTACACACGTGTCGTGCACTTGCGGGTAGATTAGGTTATATTTAACTCTGATACGCATCAAGATACACACTAAATTTATCAAACCAGGAACAAGGAGCCTGTTTAAAACCATATAAGGCCTTCTTGAGAAGATAAACATGTGATGGAAACACTACTGGAAAATTAAGATTTAGGGACTGAAGAATCTATCCCTAATCCGTCCCTAAAAGTGTTTAGGGACGGATAAATGATGTCCAACAGTAGTCAACAAACGAGCGTCGCCAAATGATATCCATCCCTAATCCGCCCTCAAATAAGGACGGAAATTTCAGTCCGAAAACCGTCCGTAATTGCAGACCACCACATTGTCCGCAAATCGGCGGAAAAATCCGGGAATCTAAAAAAATTACGGACGGATGGCCCGTTCGCATTTTCGGACGGATGGCCCGTTCGCATTTTCGGATGGCCCCATCCATCCCAAAATTTTCGGACGCCCCTTCCTTCCATCCGAAAATTTGGGGACGGATGGGCCACCCGTCCGTAATTTAAAAACAAAGAATTGAAATTTAATTTGATTATAATGAATTTTAAATGTTTGTACATAACTATAATTAATTAGAAATTATATGTGAGTTTGTATTACAAATTCTTTGCAAGTATTTCGAAATCATCGTTAAGAATCGGAACGACCGTCGGAACTCGGGATGGCCGTCGGAACTCGGGATGGCCGTCGGAACTAGGGACGGGCGGTGAAACTCGGGACGGCCATCGGAACACGGGATGGCCACCGAAACACGGGATGGCTGCAGAAACTCGGGACGGACGCCGGAAGTCGGAAGAGAAAGGAGTGAACGAGAAAGGAGTGGACAAAGAGAAGGATTGTACAGAATGAACAATAGGAGTGGGATGAAATTTATAACCTTTTTTTCCGACGGTCGAGAAAAACCGTCCGTAAACCGCCCACAATTGCGGACGTAAAGAAAACGGGTCGTCTGTAATTGCGGACGGAAAGAAAATGATCGTTTGTAATTACGGATGGAAAGAAAACGGTCGTCCGCAATTGCGAACCACTCGACCATCTACAAATTTACGGACCGCTCGATCGCCTGCAATTGCGGACCGCTTGGCCATCTGTAAATTTGCGGACCACTCGGTCGTTCACAAATGCGGACCGCTTGGCCATCCGCAAATGTGCGGACCGTCCGTTCCGGGCTTTCTCCATCCGTGGCCCGACACTGTCTATCCCGAGCCTTCTCCGTCTGCGACACGAGGCTTGGTGAATCAAGATATGTGAATGATCGTGATCCAATAAATGTTACCTAATTCAGTTCTGACTAAGGACAAGATGTTATATAATTATACGCTCTTATGAGTTGGCTCCCTCTTAACTAGGAACTACTTAGCTAACACTTAAGATTATCACTTGCATCTTAAATAATGAGATCTAACAGTATGTCTTCGGATGTTAGTTTTTTTCACGATTATATTTATGTTTTATGAAATATGTTTGATTGCGGTGAAATCCCTCGTGTGATTAAGTCAAGTTAAATGCCTACCAATAAATAAGCACTCTTCAAGACTTAGATCGATGTGTGTAGAATTACCAAAGTAAATTTTCACATAATTTAAGATAGTCTTAAAATATCCACAGTCGAGCATCATTGAGAATAAGGATATCAATGTTGCATTAAGACTGGTATGTGTAAATTGATATGAGATATCAATTTAACACATAGCTACATGTTAGAGAATAATGTACTGGATCGATCTGCCATGAGATTGTTACATGGATGATTATGATAGAAGATTATTCTCCAACAATATTGCTCTTGCATGTCCTATTCATAAACATATATATGTTTTGAGTCTTTCACCTTGCCATAGATAAGGAAATCAAGCCAAGGACATACAAAGAAATGCAAGGGAATGATTAATGGGAAGAAGCTATGAATGCCGATGAGTCGTCCCGAAGCCATCCCTGAGAGGATATGTGGATGTCATGGATTAGGGACCGCGACCCAAGGGCATCCACAATTTACGGATGACACTCGGTGTCCGTCCCTAATTCAAGACGCCCTTGGCATCCGTTTCCAATTCGGTTGCAACTGCGGACGACTTAGGGACTGTTTATCCATCCGTAAATTTAGGGACGGATTAGGGACTGATTTTTTTCCGTCTGTAATTCGTCCGTAAATTTAGGGATGGACTAGTCAGTCCACAAAATCCATTTGCAGTCTTCAAATTTCTAGTAGTGAAAATTACTATCAACAAAACCTTGTGGTTGAGTGATTTATACCTTTTCTTTTAAATCACCATGAAGGAACACATTACTCATATTAAGCTGCTTGATATTCCATCCATTTATAACATCTATAGAAAGAACAACTCTTATTGTAGCAGACTTGATTACTGGACTATATGATTCAGTGAAATCTATTCCTTCCTCTTGATGAAACCCTTTAGCAACAAGTCGAGCTTTTAGCTTGTCAAGTGATCCATCAGCATTAAGCTTAGTTCTGAAAATCCATTTGCAACCAAGAATATTCCACCCTAGATGTTTAAGAACTACAGTTACTGTTCTTGGCTCTCCTGGTACTGAAGTTGATAGATGAAGATAGTACTTTGGATTTGGTTTAAAAATCTCAATCTTAGACCTTGTAATCATAGGATAAATGGTGTTCTGTTGTATTGTAGTTTCTGATGTAACATCGGAATTTGAAGATTTCCTTATTGTATTAGAAGATGAAGTCTATTCTGGTATATTTGACGAGTCTGAAGTTGCACTATCTGAGCGTATAGGTCCAATATTGATCACAGAAGAATCTAGTGTTTGTGGTGGAGTATGGTATGAAGAAACAGAACTTGATTGTTGAATTACCTTGAAATGGGATTTTTGCCAAGCCTATAAAATGGGACTATGATAGTTTGGAACCAAGTGCTTGTAACAATTATGAAATGGAAAAATAGACTCATCAAACACTGCATGTATAGTGATATAAACTCTTCTTGTAGGAGGATAAAGACATTTGTAACCTTTGTAGTTTGTGTTATACCCTGAGAAAACACACTTCAAGGATTAAGGTTCAAGCTTATGTTCTGTGTAAGGTCTCAAGTATGGATAACATACACATCTAAACACTCTTACAACAGAATACTCTGGTACATATCCATTTAGCACTAAGAAAGGGCTCTTGTTCTGCAAAACATCAGCAGGTAGAAGATTGATAAGAAAATTTGTTGTAACAAAAGCGTCAACCCAATAACATAATGGCACTTAAGATTAATATATCATAAATAAACCAAATTCTGTAATGCGTCGAGGCTTTCTTTCAGCTAATCCATTTTGCTGTGGTGTATGAGAACAAGAAATAACGTGATGGATTCCACAATCTGCCAAGTGTTATAAGAAAACAGAACTAGTAAACTCTCCACCACCATCACACTGAAAAGATCTGGTTTTCCTATTGTGTTGAGTTTCAACTAGTTTCTGAAAAATAATGAAGACACTATAGAATTCTGATTTCCTTTTCAGTGGATAAAACCAGGAGAACCGAGAGAAATTATCTATAAACACCACATAGTACTTAAAACCTTGATTGGGGATAAGAGGAGCTTGTCCCCAAAGATCACAATGGATCCTTTCTAGTGGTTCCTTTGCATGGAAAGAAGAAGAATAGAATGGAAGTTGTGAACTTTACTCAATTGACATGATTCACAAAGATTATTATTACTTCTATTTATGTATATGAGATTATCTTATTTAAGTTTTTGTAGAATCTGACTATGTTGATGACCCAAACGATGATGCCAAGTAAATTTAGAAGTTGTTCCATGTCGTGTGGAATAAAGCTTGTGGTTGTAAGGATTCCAAGCGGTAGATGCCATTATGCTTGAGTAGAAAATAACATAACATGGATAATCTGATGTTAGCTAAGAGACATAGAGCAAAGATTTTTGTATTGAAGGTACCACTAAAACATCATTGAGACAAAGTGTACCTAACATTGTAGGTAGAATTATAGAACCAATATGAGTGATAGGTAAGTGTGAACCATCACCAACCATGACTGCTTCAGAACTTGTGAATGGATTAATAGAATTAAGATGTTGAGTTGAGTTAATCATGTGAGCAGAAGCATCTGAATCAGGATACCACTCAGCTCCATAGGTATTGGAAATATGGAGAGCCTATAATGCTTGTAGTACATCAGCTGATTTATAAGAATTATCAAAGCAATTCCAACATTTTAGAGCAACATGACCAGTTCTTCCACATATTTGACAAACAGGTCTTGAACTTGATATATCAGAAAATGAAGTTTGAGTAGCTAAACTTCCATTGAATTGATTATAGGTTCATGTGTTTGAACTTGTTGATGAAAACCACGTCCTCTTGAAGAGAAACCACCATGGCCTCGTGTGAAACTAAATCGACCTCCTCTGAAACTTTATTTCTTCCATTGTAATTAGAAAAAGCAGTGTTGCTATGATGTGCATGAAAAGCCATGTGAGGATTAACTTCTGAAACATGATAAGTTCTTGTTGTATGTGAAATACTCAAAAGTTGAGAGACCACATCATCATAAGTAGGTATAGGTGGTTTATGCATTGAAGTGTGTATGACTGTAGAAAAGGCTTCATACTCTTGACCTAGACCTTTTAACAATTGGAAGATCTTCATAGGTTCAGAAACTGATTTACCAATAGAACTTAGCCTATCACACAAATATTTGAAATCTTTCAAACTCTCTTGAACTGATCTACTTCCCTTATTCAGAGATTGGAGTGAAGCAAGAAGATGAAACTCACGAGATACTGATTTTTCATTGAAACTTCTAGCAAGTGATGTCCAAACATCCAACACAGACTCAAGTCCAATAACATACCCAAAGACATCTTCTGATAAAGTTCTACATATCCAAGATATAACAAGTTGATATGTTTGATACCAAGAATCAAAAACAAGATTAACAAGATTATTTTTTGAGTCACCTGTTATTGAGGTGATTATTGCATTAGGTGGAATAACGGATCCATCAACAAAACCCGTTAGCTTCTAACTCTTCACCAAAGATTCAACTTGAGTTTTCCATATAAGATAGTTGACATCTATAAGCTTGATTGTGACAAAGTTGGAGAAGTTTATGTGAATAGGAAATGAAAAGTAAGATTTTTGGCCTCCATAGGCTCTGATACCATATGAACTAGACGAGACAAACAAAAATTTAATGTAACTCTCAAATTTTGCATATATTAACATGAAAACACATCAACTATATATAGCTAACTAATGGATCAAGAATCTATTATGCAAAGCTCAAGAATTTGGTAACGATTCTTTAATAGAAGACTTGAAGAAGATGATGATTTGGCATACTGAATACTTATGAGAGACTCTGAATTAGACAAAGTCTTTGAGTGTTTGAAACATTCTGAGTTAAACAGAATCTTCGAGTCCTTCAAACCTTCTTCTTCGATTCGAGTCTTCTCCTTTTTCTTTTGATCCTTTGTTCTGGTGTTTAAAGTCTTAGCTACTTCCTCTCTTTTGGTGTTTGTGATCACGGCTGCTTCCTTGGAACAACACAAAGCAGTGTTGTTAATAAATTATTCGTCAATCAAATATGAAATATAATCTTTTTTCAATTTAAAAATATTTCGAATATTTTGAGATAACTTTTCTCCAATTTTGAAAGTTCAAAATACAAAGAGTGATTCAAATATTTCGAAGAATCAGAAAGTGATTTGAGACATTTGTAGTGAAACGGTTATAACCCGTCATCGTATCATATTTTCGTGATCACGGCTGCTTCCTTGGAACAACACAAAGCAGTGTTGTTAATAAATTATTCGTCAATCAGATATGAAATATAATCTTTTTTCAATTTAAAAATATTTCGAATATTTTGAGATAACTTTTTTCCAATTTTGAAAGTTCAAAATACAAAGAGTGATTCAAATATTTCGAAGAATCAGAAAGTGATTTGAGACATTTGTAGTGAAACGGTTATAACCCGTCATCGTATCATATTTTTATATGCGTTTAATTAGTAAAAGATATAAGGTTAAACCCAAAAAATCTCTGAAAATAGATTTTAATAAAATTGAACCTTCCACTCTTAATTCTATATTAAAAACCCTGAACTATATTTAAAAAAAAAACATTTAACTGAACCTTTGTTAGTGTATATTTTCCATCAATAGAAGGGGAGACAACCGGTGTCGGTTCTCGACTCGTCCCTTTACCACGAGTAGCCTTCACTATCACCGGTGATGAAACGCAGCCTTGAATTCTTCACGGGTACTCATAATGATTCGATAGAGCAAATGATGGGTTCCTTCCTTCTTCTCAATTCTTGCCAAAATATATAATCTTATTTGCCATTTTGCTCCACAGATCAAGCGAGTGAATGGGAAGACGATGAATCCCACATTGAATTAGATTTGGATGATGAATCCCATTTCATCTACATCTCCCACATCCTTCGAGCTTGCCATTACCTCCCCCACCAATCAAACGTCTTCTCCTTGCTTGAAAATCAACATTTTCTCAATGCCAAATCCCCCACGCATGAGAGACGTCTCATATTCGACAACGTCCTGGAAATTCTGTCTCGGAGACGGAGGTTGCAGCCGCGGAGAGCCTTGGGGATGAGTCCGGTGCGATAGATATGGTGGGAGTTGAAGAAGATGAGGGAGAGAAGAAGGTATTGATGGTAGAAGGAAGAGAAGGTGGCAGTGAGAAGAGAGGTAGAGGAAGAAGGAGAAGAGGCGGAGAAGGCAGAGGCAGAGGCAGTGATTGATATTGAAAGGCTAATATTCAAAGATCTGATCGTAGAAACCGCTAAAGAGCTTACTTGGCCAAGGACCCAAACGCTACCACCGAGGAGAAGGAGGAGGTTGTCGTTCTAATGGAAAATATATTCACTAACAAATGTCCGTTTGTCTCTTTTCTCTTGAATATTTTTTTTAATATAATTTCTAATGGAAAATATATTCACTAACAAATGTCCGTTTGTCTCTTTTCTCTTGAATATTTTTTTTTAATATAATTTAGAGTTTTTAATATTGAGGTTGTTTTTGGTTTATCCCAAAGATATATTTAATGTTGGGCCAGTTTAAATTTTTATGGGCCGGACTGTCGTGAGTAGCCCATACATGATAAGAGTGTAACACATTATATAACACTCATTGGTTAATGGAAATGGAGTGACCATAGGGCCCCACAATATCTTACTTCCACCAATCTCAATTAAGAAAAACATCACTTCTCGATACGCCACCAAGATAAACCGATAAGCCCCGATCTCTCTCCTTGGCGGTACTATACCCCGTCAACTACTCTCAGCCTTCCAATCCGCCACATCATCAAATCTAACGGTAGATACGATATCACTTGACCACAGCCACAAACATAGAAAATATCAAAGCCAATAACTACAAAGCTCTCATAGCTTCACAAACTCTCTTACACACATCTTTCTTTCGATTTTCAATCTCACCGAAACCGGGTTGTCGGGTCGGGTCACGAGATATGGCCACTGTCACAACGCAAGCCACCGCCGCCGTTTTCCGACCATGCACTTCAAAACCGAGGTTCCTTACCGGTTCATCCGGGAAATTAAACCGGGAATGGGTGGTTAAACCGGTCGGTGCTTCCACCAGAACGGCTTCTTTCAAAGTTGAAGCCAAGAAGGGAGAATGGTTGCCCGGTTCGGCCTCTCCGGCTTACCTCAACGGCAGGTGATTTACATACACATTCACATATAGACGAACTTTATTAGTGTAAATAAAGAAATCGAAGTAATATTTCGTAATACATAAATGGTGATTTCGCAATTTTGAATATTACGAAAAATGAAATACTATGAACATATTTACATAGTTTCTTTGGTTTCTGAGTTCGAACTACAACAAAGACCAAACCCAAAAGCATGATCAAATGAGAAAAGGCAAAAACTCACATAACCAAATGGTTCGGTCGGAGTTAGACCGGATTAAACCGGTTTCGGTACAGCTACCCAAAAATGCTAAATCTGAAAATACAAAATGCAGTCTCCCTGGTGACAATGGCTTTGACCCTCTGGGTCTCGCTGAGGATCCAGAGAATCTAAAATGGTTCGTCCAGGCAGAACTCGTCAACGGCCGGTGGGCGATGCTCGGCGTCGCCGGGATGCTTCTCCCTGAGGTCTTCACCAAGATCGGTGAGTGACCCATTTCATATTTTCCATATATACATACAAGGAAGTAACCCTTTCGGGACTAAATTGAGCATTTTAAAAACGTTTTGGGACAGGAATCATAAACGTGCCGGAGTGGTACGACGCCGGGAAAGAGGAGTACTTTGCGTCGTCGTCTACATTGTTCGTGATAGAGTTTATACTGTTCCATTACGTGGAGATCAGGCGGTGGCAGGACATCAAGAACCCCGGGAGTGTGAACCAGGATCCTATCTTCAAGCAGTACCGCTTGCCTCCTAACGAAGTTGGATACCCCGGAGGCATCTTTAACCCTCTTAACTTTGCCCCGACCCTCGAGGCCAAGGAGAAGGAGCTCGCTAACGGTAATAAAGCCCATAATCATATCCGCTTTGGATCTAATACCATCCAAAAACTAGTTTAATAGTTTAAGATTGTCCAATAGCAATAGTAATGATTCGTATCCTCTTTCGAGTTGAGTTGTGCAGGGAGGTTGGCAATGTTGGCGTTCCTCGGGTTTGTGGTTCAACACAACGTGACGGGAAAAGGGCCGTTTGAGAACTTATTGCAACACTTATCCGATCCATGGCACAACACCATTGTCCAAACCCTCGGGGGCTAAGACAGGCTTTGGATTTTTCGATATATATCTCTCTCAAGCTCTACTTCTTCGTCTGTCCACAAGCGTCACCGTTTTACATTTCTTAAAAGTTTTGAGCATGATAATGGATCGTTGTAGCACCATGAACAAATTGAAAGCTCTTTGATGTACAGAGGAACTAAATTAATGGTAATCCTATATATTATGAAGCATCATGTTGCTAATCATTTGCTATGTTCTTGAGATAGATCATGAGGGCAATCAAGCAAATTAATCAAATGAATATATATATATATATATATAGAGAGAGAGAGAGAGAGAGAGAAATGAAATGAATGACAAAGGAATAAAAGGGGGTTAGATTTCATCATCCCAAAGTTGTTGGATAGACTTGTAAGGGCTTGTGGTTTGATTAACAAGGAACTCTCCTCTCATGATTTTACACTCTTCCAATTGGTCAATCTTAGACAAGTCATCCTCATCCAATCTTAACTCCAAGGCTCTCTTGTTCTCCCTCATCCTTGCTTCATTGAAACTCTTCACTATTACACTTGATCCTTTCGACATACCCCACCTTAGAGCAACCTTCACGAATAAAAAGAAACAATATCCAAGAAAGAAAGAATATTATATGTTATTTAATCAAATGAATAATTATAATATGATTGACCTAACTAAACCAAATAACTAGATCAAGACTTCAAATTTGTTCAATAATATATATATATAAATAGATATGATTCATAACATTAATCTTGACGTTTAAATATTCAAACTATAATACCATGTTTTAAAATGAATTTTAGTCTAATTCAACAAAAACTTAACTAGAAATTTCAAAATTCTCCAATACTATTATTATGCTATATCTCTCTCTCTATATATATATATAAGATATTGAGATTTCAAGGGTTGAGGAGGTACCTGAGCAGGAGAGGCATTATGTTTGAGAGCAATGGATGTGATGAGAGGGTGTTGAATCACAGCCGTTGATCCCCATTGGTTTCCGGGCCCACCAAGCGGTGAATATCCGCTGACGTGGATTTTGTTTTCCTCGCAAACCTGCCTAAGCTTGCTTTGTCTCCACAAAGGATGCATCTCCACCTAAATCATTAATTACTCTTGTTTTCAACTTCAATTTATTAATTGTTTGTTACCAACGTAACCAGATATAGAAAGAATGTAAATAAAGGTGAATATTGTGATAGTATAATGATCGAAAATTGTGATAAATTTAAAAAGACATGATAGAATAATAAAAGTACGTAGTACCTGATTAACGGCGGGAGATACGGTGGCAAAATCTAGAAGGTCTAAGATCTTTTTGGAGGAGAAATTGCTGACACCAATGCAATTGCAAAGACCTAAATCTAAGCATCTCTGCATGGCTTCCCAAGTTTCTTCCATCCCCAAATCAGACTCGAAGTCTTGTTCGTTTGGGACAGGCTCACTCACCCCTGGCTTCAACTTTATTGGCCAATGCACCAAGTACATGTCTAGGTACTCCATCCCCATTCTCCTATACGTACATTTCCAACACCACCATATCAAAAATATTATATATACATATATGTAGCACACCTATATGCATGCATATATATGTACATCTTATGAAGTACACGAATTTCAAATCCCATTGATAATGAATGAATAGATGACACATAATTTTTATCCATAGCTCGAAATTTGGACCCCATCATTTTGTGTTGAATAGGTAATATATTGATTTTGAGAATGAGTGGATTAACTTTGTATTAGTAATGTATATATACATATGTTTTTTATGCGAAAGTGTAAGTAGAAGAGATTTACTTGAGAGTTTGCTTGAGGGCGGAGACAGGGAGATGATGATCACTGGACCATAACTTGGAAGTGACAAAGAGATCTTCTCTCTCAACAACTCCAAGAGAAACAGCTTCTCCCAATGCATTCCCAAGTGCTGCTTCTGATCCATATATCTTTGCTGTGTCAAAATGTCTGTATCCCATCTGTTCTTCGTTTCAACACTTTAAGATTATTAATGAAGAAGCCATTATATATATATATATATAAGCAGATGAAGCAAGAGGCAACTGAACCTTTAGGGCTAAATGGATCGCTTTCTCTGTCGTCTCTCCATCTTTTAGAGGAGAATAAGTTCCCATTCCAAGCAATGGAATCGTCTTCCCACACCTGAGACGTGCCACGTCACTCCTCATCTCTCTCTCTTTCTCTCTCTTGAATTGCAGGTATGTGTTTTGTGGGTTCCTCTGTTGTTGAATTTATGATGTATATATAGCCGCCCAAAGGTCAACCATATTGACTTTTTTTCTTAAGACAACTTCGTTACGACATTAGCTCTCTCTCTCTATATATAATATATATATATATATTACTTGTGGAATATGATAATGTTATTATTTTGAAATAACTTTTGTTGAGCTTCATGAGGCATATCGAAGCACGAGAGTTTTCCATGTCTTCTGGGATTTCCTTAGCCTACCCGATCGATTCTCCTCACACACCTCAAGACAAGTATATCTTCTCATTTCATCTCACATTTATTCACCATCCCAAAATTCTTACAACGTTTTTATATTTTATAATTTAAGTCGTAAATTCTAAAACCCGAAACCACAATTTATAAGTTTTATATGTTTCGAGTACGATTTTATGGTGTCATGCTGAATACATTTTTTTATTCATTTTAATCGAATAGTTAAATTAACTAATTTAAGCCACACAAGTCATATGATTTTCTAATAACCACAAAACCCGTAATGAAACAACTAGTGTTATCTATATTAATTAACGGTTCATATATTATATGTTCACTATATATATGGTTACAACTAAACTAAACAGAAGATATTCATTTTTCATTAGAGTATGAATATATTTTTATTATAAATAATATCATATTATATTGAAATTTACCATTTACAGTTATCACTAATATTATTTTAGGAAAATAAATATTATTGATTAATGATAGTCGTAAAACTCAATATAAATTATAACCAAAATGTATTCATATTCTAATATTATTAACTATAATTTACTTAATTAAGTAGTTTCAACCATTACTAACATTGAGACAATATTCTAAGACTATACGGTTGAACCTTAATATATACCGTTAAACTTACGTGACAAAAATCTTTCAAATGCATGGTTTCTTCTACAAATTTATTTTGCGAATGATTATATTATTTTCAAGTAATAATACTTCAACATCCATAAAGTAAATGCGCATATATCCTTCTCCAATTCTCCAAAATTTTCCATTATATGTAAGTGAGCTGCCGACCAATATATATATATACAGTAGTGATGGATAATTTATTTCAACTATATACAATTATAAAATAACTTGTCATAATACCATATCCTGATTTAAAAATTCGATTCGTCGGAATATATAACGATGGTCGGTTTGACATAGAAAGCCTTGTCAATGATTTGATATTTATAAAAAAAAAAGAATTAATTAAAAAATATTAAAAATTTGATTATTATTATTATAAGTCAAACGAAAGCTTGAAAATTAATACGAAACCTGCTCGATTGTTGGCTTACTAACAAAAATAACATAATTAACTACGCGTTGACATTGCTTTAAAACCCTCAAAACGAACATATTATATAATTAATTTTATGTTTAAGTTAATTAATTATGATTATAGTGTTTCCATGCAATATTTTGAAGAGAAGCAAGTCACGTTCCTGCTTTTATAGTGCACCGCCATAAGATTTCATAAATCTTTTTCCATGTGATGTTTTTGCTGTTTCTTTTTATGTATTTTGCATTCTTAGCATTGCTTGTTAGTTACAATTAAATATCAACTACCCCAGCTTTTTTTGTATAATTTTTAAATTTCAATAAAAGATTGTGGATATTTGCGTTTTTTATATTATTAGTCAGTAACTCGAACGATATAAAGGTACATTTTTATTATATCAACAAATAGTTTAATTTTATAATTATTTATGTTATTCATATAAATTATGTCACAAAAGTAATACAATATCGATAAATTTAAGTGGAACATCACTTAACTACCCTATCTATGACAAGGAATTGCATGCCCTTATTTAAGTTTTGGAAACATGACCGCACTATCTATTAGCAAATAAATTTTTTATCTATATTGAACGAGACACCCTCAAACATCTCAAGGGTCAAATCCATCTAAAGCCAAGACATGACAAGTGAATGGAGTTCATCGAGTCCTTTCCATACATAATAAAGCACAAGAAAGACAACGAGTCCTTTCCATGACATGGGGACTAGAAACATGGGATTCGAGCATTCAAGGAGCTGTATGAACAAGATCCGGAGATTGGCGAGATATTCCAATTATGCAAAAGGAGCTAGTGGACCATTCTACATACATGGCAGATCATCTATGGGTTCAATCCCATCACCCCCTTGGACCGCTCGACCCTACCAAGCAAAGAGGTCCCAAACTTTGATGTCGAGAAGAAATTCGAGCTAATAAAAAGGCTACAAAAAAAAAACATAAGGCGAAGGACAAAACAGTATGTCAGAAGGGGCAAAAAAATATGGTGTTGAAAGAAGGACATTAGGTGTGGTTACACATGAGGCAAGAAAGGTTCCCTGATAAGGGGAGTTCAAATCTATCACTAAGTAGAGACGACCCATTTCATGTTATAAAACGAATCAACGACAATCTCTACCGTCTTGAACTACTAGAAGAGTACAACGTGTCTTAAACTTTTAATGTTGTAGATCTATCCGCTTTCAATGTAGGTGAAAAAATTTCAAGGATGAAACATTTGCAAGGGGGAGGGAATGACGAGGACATCAAACAAAGAGCATAATCAAAGGAGGGTCACAAAAACGAGAATATAATCCTAGGAGTGAGCAAACGAAACCTTTCCATGGCCTACTCACACGTGGACAAACAAGGAGTTTGCGGAACAAGGGATCAGAGATAATGAAGGAGGCATGGAGACTCTTGATCAAAAGGGGGTTTCAAGCCTAACTCAGGAAAATGTCACGACAGTCTTCTACATTGTTTATGACCTTAACTCGCCTACCTAGAATCGACAAGTTCGGGTGATACATACAAGGAAATGAGAAAGATAAAGATCTTTCTTTATCCTTCCCAACGACCAAAAAATCCTCTCCAACGGCTAGGCAATCTTATCCCACCAGACATCTAATTTCATCTTCCGAAGATTTCCAACGACTAGAAAATCTTTTCAATGGTTAGTAGATTAACTTGTTATCTTTTTATTATGCATTTTCCTTATTTTCACATGGAGCCTCTCCTATATAAAGGAATCCACTTCATTTGTAACGACACATTGAAATTTGACAAGAAATAAACCTTTTGTTTTCTTGATCATTGTCAAGAACACGGTGTCTTCAACTTATTCTAAGAAACAATTGAAGTCATATCCGATTGTATGAAGAGGCCGTTGCAACTCTTCTGGCGTCACTTGCTCCACCTTAAACACCTCACAACCTTCTTCTTCCAAAATCGTCGGACGAATCTTGAACAGAGCCCTCAGGCCTGTCAAAAGACCTCCACCATCAACCACCTTGATCCACCGTCAACAAACAAATTTCTTGAAAAGTGTCTCAAGCCAGTTAAGAGATCCTATTCGAGTGATCGAGTTAACAGATTCTCCATATGCATCCCGAGATCCAAGACCCGAGGCATGTATCAGCTTCTCGAGAGGCATCCTAAAACCTTTTTCTGGACTATTTTAATTTTTGAGATTTTTTTAAATCCTCATATTTTTTATACTTTTTTAGATCATGTTATTTGGAGTCAATATTTGCATATATTGATCGTAGAAACCATAGAAACAAAAGAACACATTTTTACTGGAGGAGTGAAAAGGAAACATATATGATGCTCCACCTGAGCGATCATGGCTCTAAAATGCTTGGTCAACTGGTGGTAAAGGTGAATGGTTCCTCAAGCCTGAACAAAATCTCCCCAAAAAATGTACCCATTGCACGCGTGGCGATCAGATAAGTTATCTTACCAGCGAAAGCAAAACCGAGAACCAAACGAAACTCATTGTTTTTCTATTTTTTGGATATTTTTGAACGAAGTTATGTTCATTTGCATTCTATGATTCTTTACTTTTCGTGTTTTTTTTATTTTTTTTCATAATAATAAATTTAGTACGGTATGTGATGTTTGTCTCGATGTATGGTATTCAAGACTTTTTTTTGAAATTAAGAATGAGTGCATCATTGAAAGAACACAAGATGAAATGACGGAATATGGGATGGAACATTAGAAACGTCATCAACACAAAAACATAAAATAACACATCATTACTCACATATATCGAGGTTATGTGTTCCTATTCTTCTTTTCCTTATCAATTAGGATCGTCTCTCACATGTTAGTTCGACATCGAGGACGGTGTTGAGTATAAGTGATGAGGATATTAATCTCGAAGTGAAACCAAAGGAGGGTCAGCTAATTGCAAGGAGCTAAGTGGATATAATCTTTCAATAGTCTATTCACAGTTGGACGAGTAAGGACCTTGCATAACAAGGCATCAGAGATAGTGAAGGAGGCATGAGAGACTCTTAACCAAAAGGAGGATTTGTGTCCAACTGGAAAAAACGTCACGTCAGTCTTCTACATTAATCCAGACCTCAACCCCCCATCTAGAACCCGATGGGCTCAGGTGATACAAATAAGAAAAGGTGAAAGATAAAGATCTTTCCTTATCCTTTTCAATGGTCAGAAAACCCTCCTCAATGGCTAGAATATTCTCAACGGCCATAAAATGTTTCCAACAGCTTGTAGATCAATTCATTATCCATCCTTTATGCACTTTCCTTGTTTTAACATGGATCCTCTTTTATATTGAAATTTGAAGTAATAAAACTTTTTTTTGTATTCTTGATCGGTGTAAAGAACTTGGTGACTTCAAATTATTCTACAAACAATTGAAGCCATTATCCAACTGTATCAAGAGGCTTCCACACGTTTTGTTGTATCCATATCTCCACCTTAAACACTTTGACAACCACCATCAACCTCCATCTTCTACTGCCGTCAGACGAGTCTTGAAGAAAGCTCTTAAGGCACTTAAGAAATCCTCCACCATCATCTACCTCAACCCACCGTCAACAGATGACTTTCTTAAAGGCGCCGTTAGTCCTTTCAAGAAATCCTCCTTGACACGATGAATCTACTTGAACTATCGAGGTTACCAACATCTCCGTATGTGGCTCGACTTTTTTTACCACGAGCCTATGTATCATTTTGGTATCAAAGTCCGGTTCAAGGACCAAAGGTACGCTTCTATCCATTTCAATTTTTTAAATTTTACTAATCTTTTCTTTGTTTTGTTTATTGTTGAAAAAACTAGAGAAGATGGTCAAAAAAGAAGAGAATTTTGCGTGCAACAACCAACTCGACGTGATCATTCAAATCCGCCAACAAATGGAGTCGAGAATGAATCATCTTAAAGAAGAATGGAGGCAACCCGAATGTAATCACCAACGATACATGCAAACATAATGGAAGCAACACGCCAGCCAGATCCTCAACCTAGACGACGAGAACGTCGAGCACCACATCAACACAATCTTGAGGAGGGGGTAAAAGTTTCCGAGATGAACAAGGTGACACCACATCATCTGTGGGGATGAAGATTCTAACAAGGAACCAACACAAAGATAACAACATGAACATGATAGTAAAAATTTAAAATTAAAATCACATACTTTTGCTGAACGTGTTGACCCGATAGGCTATCTCGATTAGAGGAGAAAATGACAATATTTTTTAGTGCTACATGTATACAGAGCATAAAAGGTGCAGTATACCGTGACTCAACTCACAGACGGTGTATTTACTTGGTGGGATCGAGAGGTAAGTTCTCAACATCGTACAAGACTTGAAAAAGTTAAAACATGGGGAGAAACCCCTCATGCACAAAAGTTACTTACTCCCACAATTCCATTGGAAATTACAACGAGAAATAGACCAAGAAAGTAAAACTGTGAAAGAATACTTCGACGAATTTGAGCATCTTCGCAATAGACTAGAAACTAATGAAGATGAAGAAACCATTATGGATTAATTTTTAGACGCATTTAACGAACAAATCGCTAGAAAGGTAGAAAGACTATACTACCATGATTTGCAAGATATTTTAAATTTTTCAATTCAAATTGAGTAACATATCATGAGGAAGTAAGCGATAAGTCGAGGAAGAAAACGCCCTACATGGTCGGTCGGAAAACAATTACGAATGCTAGATAAATAAAATACAAAAGATCGTTCCAAGGGTAAATTGCTCGAGACATGAGGGGATGTCCAAGGAGAAGATAACAAGTTAATTCCTTCATAATCAATTCGTACTCGTGAGCTTGTAGCTTGTATATTTTGAGTGCAAGGGAATAGGGCACATGGCACGAGACCACCTAATTCACAGGTCATGATCCTCGTTGATTGTGGAGAATATATGAGTTCGCAAATGAGGAAGAACCTGATAAGATGAAAGTTAAGAGATTGAGTATCCAGAAAATGGAGAACTATTTGTAACACGGTGCATTTTGAGCCTGATGGTCAACCTTCAAGACGTCCCACCGTGAGATGATCTTCCACACGAAATATCTCGGCAAGGATAAGGTATGTTGACTTATCATAGATAGTGATTCTTTTAATAAGAACAACCCCTCCCCGTATAAGCTATAATGGCTAACCAATCTAGGGGAGCTCAATGTCATAGAGCAAGTAACTGTGCCCTTCAATATAGGCAAGTACCGTGATAAATTACTTTATGATGTTGTACCAATGCAAGTAGAATATATCCTATTAGGGTAGAGAAACAAGCCAACAAGGGGCAGAGAAAGATGGCGTTCGATGAAAGAGATTAGGTGTGGCTGCACATAAGGCCAAAAGGATTCCCTGAAAAGAATATGTCGACACTACCACTAAGAGGAGATGGCCCATTTTACGTTCTAGAGCGGACAAACGAAAACGCCTATCGCCTTGAACTACTAGTTGAGTATAACATGTCTACAGCATAACATTGTTTATCTATCAAGTTTATATGTACGTAATAACATTTCGAGGACACAGCGCTCGCAAGAGGGTCAAAATGATGAGGAAATTGAACTGGAAGCGAAACAAAATGAGGGTCACACGAACGAGGAGCTAACACAAGAAGTTGAGGGACATAATCTTCCCACGACCTACTCATACGTGGATGAGCAAGGAGTTTGTGTAACAAGGCAGTAGAGATAGTGAAGGAGGCATGGAAGACTCTTAATAAAAATAAGGATTTGGGTCCAAATTGAACATGTCAATCTTCTACATTAAATCGGTCCTTAACCCACCCACGTAGAACCGACGGGCTCATGCAATACAGATATGGAAAGATGGAAGATAAGAACCATTTTTATATCATTTCAAACGGCTAGAAAATCCTCCCAACAGTTAGGAAAACATCCAAGCCAATTTTACCCCACCAAACCATCTTTTTTCATGTTTCGAAGATTTCCAACGGTCATAAAATCTTTCCAACAGCTAGTAGATGAGTTTGTTAGCCATCATTCACACAATTTTTTTTTTAAAATTGGAGCCTCTCCTATATAAAGGGTTTCCTTTCATTGGTTATGTTAACATTGAAATTTGAAGTAATAAACCTTTTTGTGTATTCTAGATCGGTGTCGAGAACACGATGACTTTAATTTGTTCCGGAAACAGTTTTTTGAAGATGAGTGTGTTTTGTTAGGTATTTCGTGCAATCGTTATGTATTTCTTGCAATTCCATTACTATCGGACGAACCTTGAAGAGATCCCTTAGGCCAGTCAAGAGATCCTCCACTATCATCCACCTCCATCCACCATCAACAGACACCTTTCCTGAAGAGTGCCCTTAAGAAATCCTCTTTGACACAACGAATCCTACTCGAGTGATCGAGGTTAACGGATTTTCCGTACACGTCTCAAGTTTTGACCCCGAGGCGTGTATCACTAAGACTAAAGGAGGCATTAATTGACATCATAGCAGCTACGTAGGATTAATTAGGTTATATTTTAGGATAGATTTTAAGAGTATTTTTTTTAATTTGATTGATGTTAGCGTGAATACACTTAGCTTTGCCATGATGAAATTTATTGATGTTTAGGAGATTAGAGATTCTTTCCTATTCAAATAGCTACGTATACTGAACTTCGTATCAATTAAAGTATTTTGAATGATAGAATTATAACACATTTTTACTGAACAAGAACCAAGCATCTCCCCAAGGGGTGACAAAAATCATCATGTGTAAGTGTTAACCCTGGTTTCCATTATTTTTACCCTTTTTTAAATGATAATAATTCCATACATGCAAACTTATCACATATATTAATATGTAAGAAGAAAAATTTTCGGAAAACATTCAATACTTCATCGAGTCTTACCTAAACCATTTGGACCAGACCTATTAGAAAATCGATAAATAGACTCAGGAAATATGTTTGGTAGGATTTTTAGTTCGTTCTCTCAAGATTTATAGTGTTAGTATGAATCTTATGGCTTAGAATCTTCCTATAAGTTAGAGGTCTCTATAGAAAACTATTTTAATTTTCTTCACGACAAAGGTAGTCTAAGCGAAGATGAATATTCTTGAAATCTTTCATAAACTCGATTTTTCTTAACCTCCCTTTTCAGAGGTATTTATTGATTATGTTTGCTCGGTCGTTTTGTGATCTTACCGGTAATTAGGACTACATAATAAAATTGAAACATGGCAACATTATGCACACAAATGATTATCATGGAAAGATCCAGCAGAAGCATTCGGTCCGAGCACCATGAGCACTTGGTCGTACATATTGGTTTTTATTTCTCAAAACTTCAAAAGAATTCGTTTAGGAAGAGCATTCAATCACTTGGTCGTTGTAGTGCAACGAAATGCTTTCACGAAATTCGATTGACCGAAGCAAAATGCAACTCGATCAAGCGCTCATCCAACTAGATGTGTCGTTTGTCTCAGTGAGTTCATTTGAATCAAGTGGTCTAATGTTCGGTCAAGTGATCCACCAAAATGGTCAAATGGCTAGCTCGGTCGAGTGGTTGACCGAATTCATTTAAAATTTAAATTTTTAATTGTTTAAGTGAAGGTAAGCTTTTCTAATAAAGGGGGGCGATTCTAAACCAAAGGAAGGATGAGAGTGTATAAGAGAAAGGAAGCTATATGGACAAAATCGAAGAATTGAATTGCCAGTAAGAATAAGTTGAAGACAAGGTTATGATAACAAGTGATCGAGAGACCGACTGAGAATCATAAACCCTCTCTATTGCTTGTAGACTCATTAACGAACTTAATGATCAGAATAATTATTTTACTTCATGGTTTAATGCATGTTTCAATTTTTTAGTTCGGGAATGGATACCATGACTTTTTTTCACATGGTTTAGTTTAGATGAAGACATCAAATTTAGCTAGATCAAATGCATTGAATAGGCATGAATAATCATATCGAGAGGAAGGTTAATCGGTCTAGGAGTGATGATATCAAGCGGTAATGTGTTTCTTCATATAGATCAATGTGCAGTGGTCTAAATGATTAGATAGGAATTTTCATTGTGAGAGCATGTACATTCATTAATAGCGTTTGGTTTCTAGGTCATTAGGCAGAGACATCAATAATCTGTACATTAGAATAAGATTTACACTACAAGAGTAGGTAGGTCTACGAGAGATGATCGAAATCCCCGACAAGAATAAAATTGATATTTTCAAGATCTGTAGTTGGTTCGCATATGTGAGAACAATACTCGAGTCTAGAAGCACAATAAAAAATTATATATAACAGTAGCTTAGTTTAGTTTACTAGTTCATATCATACGCTCACCTACCTTATACATTTTCATGACCCTACTTTTTGTAGATTTTTAGTTTTATATCCCAGTTAGTTTATGTATTTGACCGTCAGACTAGACGGTCCGTATCCTTGTGGAAATTTTAGTCTAGGTATAAATTGTAAAAAAGATTAGAAGAAACCTAAACTAGGAATCAAGGTGATAAAGAGAGAAACTTACCATACAAACGCTTAATAGAAGCCAAGGTAGATGAAAGGTGACAAAAAGGCTAATGTTTTCATTGCGATGAGAAATATTTTGTTGGCCGTAATTGTAAAAGATAAAAGTTACATATAATTCTGATATATGTTAATATAGAAATAATAGAGGAGGATGAGGATCAAGGGAAGCAAAAAGATGACCAACACACACATATGGGTGAACTGACTGATTTATTTATGAATTTGATTGTCAGGTTTACTTCTCTAAAAACTGTAAATTAGTTAGTATGTGTATTTATGCAAAAAGAGAATGTGATTGCTTATTTATCAAGGCAAATGCATAAGCATGAATAGAATTAGATGGCTCATAATTTGAAAAACACATATGTGGTCCTTGTGTTAAATATTTTGAGGACATACCTTTATGGAAAGTAGATATAGATTTGCTCAGGCTACAAATGTATGAAGTAGGACTAGTAACACAACTATCTAATGATGGATTGTAGAAGATTTATCATAATCATTCGAACTCAAGGTAGAGTTATGCCAAGTCATGGAAGATGGTCTGATAATGATCAGTGGTAAATAGTATATATACCAAAGGATTAAGCATTAGATATTATATTGCGAACAAAGCTCACCAATCTAATACAGGGTCGATAAAGCTGTATTGGAATGTTCGTTAACTTTATCGATGACCAGGGATGAGGAAGGGCATCGTTTGATGGCTAGCAAAGTGTCTGATGTGTCAACTAATAAAAGCAAAGCAACAAGTACCAAGCAGAAAATTGCAAAGTTTACCAATTTTGGAATGGAATTAGAACCTTATTATCATGGATTTTTACGATAGGTCTTCGAGAATGTAGAGTGGCAAAGATTCCATTTGGGTGGTCGTGGATTGGCTAACTAAATCGGCTCATTTCATTCCAATAAAGAAATCTTTTGATGTGAATACGCTAGAAAAAAATCTATATTACTCAAATTATGAAGTTGCATGGGGTTCTGTCAAGTATTTTGTCAGACCAAGATGAGAGATTCACCTCATGTCTTTGGCAGATATTTCAAAAAGATTTAGGGACCAAAATTCACATGAGCACCACACGTATCATCCACAGATGGACAGACAATCTAAGAGAACGGTAAGGAAGATTAAGGACTTATTACAAGAATGCGTGTTGGAGTGGTCGAGTACTTGGGAGAATCATTTGTCACTTGTTGAGATTGCATACAACAATAGCTATCATGATAGAATTGGGATGCCACCGTATAAAACATTATATGAGCGACCATGTCTTATACCCTTGTTTTGGACCGATGTGGGGGAGCGATTTATATTTGGAACGGAGATTATTAACGAAAAAACTGATAATTGTTAAGATGAAAATGAAGGTGGCTCAGGATAATCAAAATAGTTATGCTAATCTTAAAAGAAATGACATTGAGTTTAACCTCCGAGATATTGTGTATTTGAGAGTTCAAGTGAGGCGAGGGATGCGGGTGAACAAGCTATCACCATGGTTTAACCTCCGAGAAATTTTGTAGTAACAGGGATGAATTGTAAGGCCCATTTAAGCCCCAAATGCATATTAATTCATATTTATAGTATAAATATTTAATTAAACATATGATTATGTTATAACTTAAAAAAGGAAAAGTGTGCAGCGGCTCTTCTCTCGGCGCTGAGAGATGAAGAAAGAAGAAGTAAACTAGAAGAAGGATGAGAGACACTGAAAA
>CM071870.1:6434502-6445954 GCA_036759665.1 Gynandropsis gynandra
TAGAACTTTTATTGAGGTTACAAAAATCAGAATTCCACTAATTCACGAATATAAAATACGAGATAAACAAGAAAATATCTTCACCCACATAAGGATCAAGAGCTACACCAAAATAGAGTGCCAAATAGATAAACTAATATTAGACTACCTCAGAATCAATTCCTGCAGAGAAAGGATATGATCGCGCACTAACCGATCAACCTGAACTCGAGCCTCCAAGACCGAAAACGAACCAGTGTGGAATAATCGAATGTTCCTCTCCTGCCAAATGAAATACAGTTGCTTGTATCAAGATTCTTAATACAATCAACTCATCCGATGGGATCACTATTTATGCTGACCAATGACTAATACCATGCAAATCCATAGGGAGATAGTGAGTTAGCACATCTCTGCTACATTGGCAAGAGAAAAATAGATGGAGGTGAGATTCATTTCCTGTTTGACACAGGAGGCAGATCAAGTCACATGGAACACCCCATCGAACTAATCGATCCCTCGTAGGGAGACGAAACCACATTGCAGTCCAATGCGTGAAGGCAAATCTAGGAAGCGCTAGACTGAACCACGTCTCATCGGTCCAACGGAGAACCGGGCTAGCTATCCGAATCAGATTCCAAGTCTTGCTCGACTTGAACACGGGTTCAAAGCTGGTTGGAGATGCTTTCCATAAAAAGATGTCCTCCCCTTTGTCAACTGACGGCGGTACAATGTAAGAAATACGGATAAGAGCTTCTTCAACTTCGCTACTTCTAGCACCCGGGAGTCGCCAACTCCCTTCGGAAACCGCCTCAATAACCCTCGCACACAAAGGAATCCGAAGCATCATCGGGCCTTTATTTCCAATGAGATCGACAGACCAAGACCTGTTCAATTATCCCACCAGAAAGAGCATTTCTCACCATTGCCTAAAATACAACTAACAAAGGAGCTGGCTTCATGGCGTAAAGATAGGAGTCTACAAGTACTCCATGACATCCGTGGCGAGACCAAGACCCCCCCCAAAACCCTCTCCTCTTGAGAATATTATGATTCATCCATACCACCCATAAAGATCCTCACTTACAAAGGAGCAACCAAATCAAATTAAGCCAAAAAATCTTGTTGAAATATTCCAACCTTCGCAGCCCTAAACCTCCCTCTTTTTTAGGCTTGGAAATGTCTGACCAAGCAATTCTAGCATTCACTGAAGCACGAGAGTTTAAATTCCAAAGAAACGATGAGCATAATCTGTCTATGTCCTTAAGAAAGCTCTTGGGTAGCGGAAAAACTTGGCTCCATAAGTGGACTATACCATAGACCACCAAGGAGATAAGTTGAATTTTTCCACCATAAGACAAGGATTTAGATGACCAGGATATTATCTTTGCCTTTATCCTCTTCAAAAGAGGCTGAAAATCCTGTTTTGAAAGTTTATGGGGCTCAGAGGCAATCCCAAATATCTCAAGGTAATGGAGCTCAAACGTAAACCAAATTCCTGTGCAAGTAGCTCAACTTCAGCATGCATAAGCCCTCTAATAACTAGATCCGACCTGTTATGGTTCATTTCAAGCCTAGAGAGACTTTTGAAGGAATCTAACACTTGTATAATCGATGAGATAGATATGTTGTTGGCCTTTGAGAAGATTGGGAGGTCATCGGCGAAGGAAAGGTGGGAGAGGATAGGTTGTTGGCACCTCGGGTGTAGGTCAAATATTCCCGCAATCACAACCTTATCCAAAAGAGATGATAGAACTTCCATGGATAGAATGAATAGATAGGGTGAGAGGGGATCACCCTGTCTCAACCCTTTTTTCCCTTCGAAACAACCAACTAGCTCGCCATTAATAGATATTGAGAATCTTGTCATGAAATGGCATTCTTTGATCCAGTGGATAAACTTTTCTGAGATATTCATTGCAGCTAGAACATTCAGAATAAAAACCTAGCCCACCGAGACAAAAGCCTTGCGAATATCAATCTTAAGGAGAGCACTCTTTGCAGAATTCATCTTGTCGTAATCCCTTATCAGCTCAGTAGCCAAAAGAACATTTTCAATTAGAAGACGACCTCTTTGAAATGCTGCCTGGTTAGGAGACAAACAGTAGGGGAGGATGCACTTTAGGCAATTAGCAAGGACTTTGGAAATTACCTTATATATAAAGTTGCAGCAGCTAATGGGTCAAAAATCTCCAAGTTGCACAGCTTCCTTAAACTTAGGAATGAGGGTAATTGCTCCAGTATTAAGTTCTTTTAATATTCTGCCCTTCACAAAAAATTCATGTACTGCTGCAATAACGTCACCTCCAATGATTTCCCACGATGAAACAAAGAACTCTTTAGTGAAACCATCTGGTCTCCGGCTTTTGTTATCTGGCATAGAAAACAAAACATCTTTGATTTCCTGGTTTGTGACCGTACGAGAGAGAGAGATGCAATTTGCAACTCTGAGCATCTAAAAGTTAGAACTCTTTTGAGCTCTTCAACTAAACATTGTGTAGAATTGATAGAATCTGAGCCTAATTGTCTGAGAAGAACTGAACAACATGGTCTTTGATATGAGCAGGTTTGATAGTCTATTCCCAAACTCATCGACCAAGAAGCGGATTGTATTACGGGAAATACGCTGTTTCATTTCCTTGTGAAAGTAAGACGTATTTTTATCCCCTAACTTCAACCATTTCACACGAGGTTTCTGCTGAAAGAATCTCTCCTCAACATTACCCAAGATCAACCACTGCCTCCTCAAATCATGCTCCCTCCTCACGAGCTCCGGGGAAGGGTTAGACATGAGTTCTGATTGGGCTGATTCTAAGGCGCAATCCGCTTCTTGTACCCTCTTTAAAAGTTGACTGAAGTGAGTTTTATTCAACATACGTAGAGGGTATTTGAGTCTTTTAAGGGCATTGTGAAGTTTGAATAATCTTGAACCCACTATGCTACCATAGCGCCAGATGTCTCCCACAATCTTCTTGAAGTCAGAATGAAGAGTCACATGTGAGAAAAACTTTAAAGGTTCTTCTCACTTGTCTTTCAAAATCCGACATCCTCATGAAACAATGAGAGTGATCTGAGAATCCAGGAGGAAGGAACTCCGCAAAAGCCCATGGGAAGAGATCAAACTATTTTTTATTCACAAAAGCCTAATTGATCTTCTTGGACACTGGGTTTTCCTCTTGGTTATTCCACCACGTGTACCGGTTCCCTTTAGACATGGTCTCAAAAAGCCCAGTAGATTGAAGACAATCTCTGAATTCGTCCATCCCTAATACCATCTGAGAGATCTCGGGGAAACCTGAGTGGTCGTCAAGGTGGAGAGACTGATTAAAATCCCCAAAGACTACCCAAGGAGATACATTAAGAGGGGGTGTTACAGATTATTCCAACAGTTCAGCCCATAAATCTTTTCGCTCTAAACTCGTGTTCTTGGCATACACAAAAGTTGTTGTGAATGAAAATTGCGAACCAAGGTGATAAATCCCGTAGGTAATACTCTGTGCAGCTTGGTGGAAAACCGAGAGGATAATAGCCAAATTCTACCGCCCACATCTGAGTCATGACTACATAAAGCATTCCAGCCCTAGGGCAATGCTAAACTGATCCTACAAGAATTAAATTTCTTGATCCGAGTCTCCAAAATAGCACCAAAAAGAGGTTTATGATTGCATATCCATTGTCTGAATAACCGTCGTTTTCTTCGACCATTTAGGCGTCTAACATTTCAACCAAAAAACATGGGTTTCTAGGTGAGGATTAACACTGGTATTTTTTAGGCACCGTACGGTTACAATGCCTATGTTTAACTTCCATAAAAGGTAACTCCGTGGCTGCTGGGGGAACCGATTCTGAGGCAGAAGGTCTTTAATGTTTCAGTTTATTACCCTTCATACTTCAACTTTTGTCACTTCCAAAATATCCTGATCATCTTTTGAGATGTCAATAGTCCCATCAGTATTTGAGGAAGGGCATACTACAGGAGTTCTAGTTTGTGGTTGATCAACTTTGACGTTCTCTTCATTCTCTTCAAGGATCAGAGCGACTGCAGTCTCTTCTAAAGGCGGAGCATCAATTACAGGTACTGATGGCAAGCTTGAGCCACCATATTCGGCTACGAATGTTGACCCTAAGGAGCCTTCTCTGATATCTGGCTATCCTTAACTACCCATTTATCTGCTTTCATGCCAAGATCATTTTTTCGGGGAGGCTCACTAACAATGCAGGATCTCGCCGAGTGACCCGTTGGTGACAAAGAATACAACAAGGTGGCAACCATTCGTAGAGAACATCTATCAAAATCTCCTCTCCATACTCATATCCTAAAACCAGCTTCTTTGGAGGATCAATCCGCAAGTCACCTCGACATTAATCCGTGTTATGTCAAGGTTTTCTTTGGAGTCAGTTGTTGGGTCCAAATAAAGAGGCTCCCAAATACTTCTTCCAAGGATTCTACAACGAGCTTCTTCATCCGGGATTTTAAAGAGAAACGTTTCACTGCCTATATCTCACACTTTGATCCGTTTCCCATTCCCCCCCTAATGGGTCAAAAATCTCCAAGTTGCACAGCTTCCTTAAACTTAGGAATGAGGGTAATTGCTCCAGTATTAAGTTCTTTTAATATTCTGCCCTTCACAAAAAATTCATGTACTGCTGCAATAACGTCACCTCCAATGATTTCCCACGATGAAACAAAGAACTCTTTAGTGAAACCATCTGGTCTCCGGCTTTTGTTATCTGGCATAGAAAACAAAACATCTTTGATTTCCTGGTTTGTGACCGTACGAGAGAGAGAGAGATGCAATTTGCAACTCTGAGCATCTAAAAGTTAGAACTCTTTTGAGCTCTTCAACTAAACATTGTGTAGAATTGATAGAATCTGAGCCTAATTGTCTGAGAAGAACTGAACAACATGGTCTTTGATATGAGCAGGTTTGATAGTCTATTCCCAAACTCATCGACCAAGAAGCGGATTGTATTACGGGAAATACGCTGTTTCATTTCCTTGTGAAAGTAAGACGTATTTTTATCCCCTAACTTCAACCATTTCACACGAGGTTTCTGCTGAAAGAATCTCTCCTCAACATTACCCAAGATCAACCACTGCCTCCTCAAATCATGCTCCCTCCTCACGAGCTCCGGGGAAGGGTTAGACATGAGTTCTGATTGGGCTGATTCTAAGGCGCAATCCGCTTCTTGTACCCTCTTTAAAAGTTGACTGAAGTGAGTTTTTTCTCGCCGCCCGGCAGCAGCCGCCCGCCGGTGGAGGTTGATTTGTGTCTTAGGGTTTTGACCCAGTGGGGGTCGATTTTTTTTATGTTGTATTTCAATGTATAATATTAGTCGTTAAATTTTCCTTTAGATATATTACGGGAAATTAAGGGTTGTTCATCGTATATCTTTCCAGATTATCAATCACCAAATCTTTTTTCCAAATATTAAGTTAGATATTTAACATTGAAGTTTCTTCTTTTCACCTACTCATTTTATGTATAAATATAAACTATATATTGATTTATCAAACAACGAAGTGAATCCTAATACATACCAAAATCCTTCCTTCAATTCGTATCATGGTATCAGAGCTCGAAATATTGTTTCTCCAACGTTTTTTGTATCGATCTGATTCTACAAAAAAAAAACATGCAATTGTTCATCGTCTTCTTCATCTCGATCACTTTTATCCCTCTGCACGACCGATCGGAAACAACACCATCTACCTCTTAGCCTCTCTCTACCTCAAGATATCAAACTCCAACGAAAGCTCCGACAGAAACCAAACTAGATCCACCTACCTCTCTCCCTGTGAGAAACAGATCTAAAATCCTGACGAAAATCGAACCAGATCCCCGTACCCCGACAGATAACGCTACCCTGACAAACCATCTTCATTGACACTCCAAGTCTCAAGCCATCTAGATCTCCTCCGACGCCGACCCTCGAAAGCCATATCGACCATGACACCTTCTGTTAGCGTTACGATACGATGCACTTTGGCGTTTCAACCCAGATGCCCTTCGTCGTTTCGACCATAACGCCTTTTAGGCGTTCTAACCATGACGCCTTTCGATGTTCTGACCATGATGCCTTTCAGCGTTTCGACCTAGACGCCCTTTTTGGGATTATCAATCCCGACGTATATATTCGATCGACAGACTACCGAACCAAGTCAACAACACGATAAGCCATCAAAATTTTCAATAGCCAACTACAAATTTTGAAATTCTTTACCAAAACATAAGGACGACAGGAATTTGATGTTTTAATGGCAAGTTGGGCGTTTGTGATCTAGAAGCACCAACTTGAAGGGGGGGGGGGGGGTTACAAGAAACCCTTTACGGAAAAATCAGGGATTTTCCAGCATATCCATTTTCATATTATCAGCCACCAAATCCTCATTTCCAGATATATATAACGGGAATTCAAGGGGTTTTCCATCATATCTCTTTATAGATTATCAACCACCAAATCCTCCTTTCCAGATATTAAGCTAGATATTTAGTATTGAAGTTTCTTCTTTTCACCTACTCATTTTATGTATTAATATCAATTATATATCGATGTACCAAATAAGGAAATGAATCATTATACATACCACAATCTTTCCTTCAATTCGTATCATGGTAATAGAGCTTGAAAAATTCTTTTTTCTCCCAAGAATTTTGTATCGATCTAATTCTATGAAAAAAAATAGACAATTGTTCATCGTCTTATTCCTCTCGATCACTCTTCTCCCTCTTCACGATCGATCGGAAACAACACCCTCTACCTCTTAGCCTCTCTCTACCGAAAGATCTCATACTCCAACGAAAGCCCTTACGAAAACCAAACTAGATCCGCTTACCTCTCACCCTCTCTGAACCAGCTCAGAAACCCCGGCGAAAACCGAACCAGATCCCCACACCGTGACTGATAACGCTACCTCGATAAACAATCTTCCTCAACACTCCAGATCTCAAGCCGTCCAGATCTCCTCTGATGCTGACCCCCAATAGCCACATCGACCATGACAACTTTTGTTAGCATTCTGATATGATGCCCTTTGGTGTTTTGAACAAGACGCCTTTCATCGTTCTGACCATGATGCCTTTTAGGCATTCCGACCATGATACCTTTTGACGTTCTAACCATGTTGCCTTTCGACGTTCCAACCATACACTCTTTTTTAGCGTTCGGACCATACTCCATTTGACATACCGACCTAGACGCCCTTCGTTGGCATATTGATCTCAACGGTTATATTCGATCGTCAACAGATTACCGAACCAACGCGATAAACCATTGAATTTTGTGACCCGGCTACAAATTATGAAATTCTTCACCAAAACATCAGGATGACACAGATTTGATATGTTAATGGTAAGTTGGGCGTTCGTGATCTATACACACGAACTTGAGGGGAGTGTATGAAAAACCCCTTATGGAAAATCAGGGTTTTCTCATCATATCCCTTTCCAAATTATTAGCCACCCAAATCCTCCTTTCTAGATATTGCGGGAAATAAAGGATTTCCCATCATATCTCATTCCAGATTATGAGCCACCAAATCCTCTTTTCCAGATATTAAACCAGATATTTAGCCAGATATTTAGCATTGAAGTTTCTTCTTTTCACCTACTCATTTTATGTATAAATATCAATTATGTATCGAATTATCGAAAAAGGGAATGAATCATAATACATACTAAAATCCTTCCATCAATTTGTATAATGGTATCAAAGCTCGAAACATTCTTTTTTCTCTCTCGATTTTTTATTGATCTAATTCTTAAAAAAACTGATAATTATTCATCATCTTCTTTCTCTCGATCACTCTTCTTCCTCTGCATAACCGATCAGAAACGACACCATCTACCTCTTAGCCTCTCTCTAACTCAAGATCTCAAACTCCAACAAAAGCCCCGAGGAAAACCAAACTAGATCCGCCTACCTCTCTCTATTTGAACCAGATCTGGAACCCTGACAAGAATCGAACCAGATCGCCACACCCCGACAAACGACCGCTACCCCGACAAATCATCTTCATCGACACTCCAGATCTTAAGTCGTCCAGTTCTCCTCCGACACTGACCCCTGAAAGCCACATCGACCATCACGCCTTTTGTTGGCATTCCGATACGAAGCCTTTTGGTGTTTTGACCCAGATGCCTTTAGGTGTTCCGACCATGATGCCTATCGGCGTTTTTACCATGACGCCTTTCGACGTTACAATCATACGCCTTTTGTTGGTGTTTCGACCATACGCTCTTTGACGTAACGACCCAAATGGCATTAGTTGGCGAATTAATCCCAATGGATATACTCGATTGTCAACAGACTACCGAACAAAGACAACAACACGATAAACCATCGAAATTTCTGACCCGACTACAAATTGCAAAATTCTTCATCAAAACATCAGGACGACGGGGATTTGATGTATTAATGGCAAGTTGGGAGTTCGTGACCTACACACATAAATTTGAGGAGGTGTTACGGGAAACTCCTTATGGGAAATCAGAGATTTCCCAGCATATCTCTTTCCAATTTTCAGCCACCAAATCTTCCTTCCGAGATATTATAGGAAATCAAGAATTTCCCATCATATCTCTTTCTATATTATCAACCACCAAATCTTCATTTCCAGATATTAAGCCAGATATTCAGCATTGAAGTTTCTTCTTCCATCTACTCATTTTATATATAAATATCAATTATGTATTAAAGTATTGAACAAGGAAGTGAATCATAATACAGACAAAAATCCTTCAATTCCTATCATGGTATTAGAGCTCGAAAACTTCTTTTTCTCCCTTGATTTTTGTATCGATCTAATTCCTAAAAAAAGACAAATGTTCATCGTATTCTTCCTCTCGATCACTCTTCTCCCTCTGCACGACCGATCAGAAACGACACCATCTACCTCGTAGTCTCTCTCTACCTCAAGATTTTAAACTCCAACAAAAATCCCAACGTAAACCGAATTAGATCCACCTATTTATCTCCCTCCTTGAACCAGATCTGAAACCCCGAGAAAAATTGAACCATATCCTCTTACCTTGATAGACAAGGCTACCTGTCAAACCATCTTCATCGACACTTTAGATCTCCTCCAATACCGACCCGCGAAAGCCACATCGACCGTGACGCCTTTTGTTGGCGTTTCGATACGACGTCTTTTGGCATTTTGACCCAGACGCCTTTTGTCGTTCCGACCATGACGCCTTTTAGATGTTCCGACCATGATGCCTTTCAGCGTTCCGATCATATGCCCTTTGTTGCTTTCCAACCATACGCCCTTTGACGTACCGACCCAGACGCCCTTCGTAGGCATATTGATCCTGACGGATATATTCGACCGTCGACTGATACCGAACCAAGACAACAACGCGACAAGCCATCGAAATTTGGAGATCCAACTACAAATTGTGAAATTCTTCACCAAAACATCAGGACAACAGAGATTTGATGTTTTAATAACAAGTTGAGCATTCTTGATCTACACGCACCAACTTGAGGGGGGTGTTATGAGAAATCCCTTTTGGAAAATCGGAGATTTTCCAGCATATCCCTTATCAGATTATCAGTCACCAAATCCTCCTTTCCAGATATTACGGGAAATCAGGGATTTCCCAGCATATCCCTTTTCAGATTATCAGCCATCAAATCCTACTTTCCAAATATTAAGTCAGATATTCAGTATTGAAATTTCTTCTTTTCACCAACTCATTTGATGTATAAATATCAATTACGTATCGATTTATCGAACAAAAAAATTAATCATAATACTGACCAAAATCCTTCCTTCAATTTGTATCATATTTCATGTGTAAGGCGAATTAAATTTTATATCCCAAAACCATAATTACCTATTATTTAGCTTATTTTATTTCAACTATAAAAATAACTCTCAATTAAAATATAATTTAGTTTATACACATATTTTTATATCATCTATGGTACATTTATATATAACACATTTGTTACGTAGATGTAAAACTCAATTGTATGAATAAATGCGTACTGATATTTTAGGACTATTTTTTAATTTTTATTTAAAAACTTAATATTTTATATCGTTATCTATTTATCCTATTAATGTTTTCAATATGTCCAATTTAATTTCCTTTTCCTTAACTTTTTTTGTTATTATATTTTTCTTTATTTGTTTTTTCTAAAATTTCAGAATTGCTTTTAACCATAACTTTTTTTGGTTATTATATATTCCTTTCATTTTTTTCCTAAAAAAACTTATATTTTCCAAACTTTTTTTAATTGTGATATATATATATATCTAAAAGGGAGAATATCAGATATACCTTCGTAGGGTTAAAGTGCTTCAAAAATACCCTCGTGAAAATAATTATTAAATAATATAAAAAAATGAAAAATGACAAATTTGCCCTTAATTATCGAACGCGAAAAAACAGAAATTCTGTACATTTCGACATGAAATACTATCAAACCGTGTCAAAAGCCAGAAAGACGAACAATTTTTCGACGTGAAAAACTGTTTCAAAGTTTAGAGCAAGAAAGAAAAAGTGATTTCGAACTTGAGAGAGATCGATTTGAAGTTGACAAGAAGGAAATGGCTAGAATCAGCAGCAACAGTGAAGAAGAGAGCACGAGTCAATCTTCAATGGCGTCAATAAGTGGAAATAGATCGATTTCTAGGGTTTTGCATGCTGTCGAGTCGTAAAATGGATTATTAATTTGAAATGGGTGTGAGTGTCAGTGAGTCGGTTGAGTCGCAAGGATCGCAGGAGTTGCATGACCATCTTCGACTCAGTGAGTCGGTTGAGTCTCAATGAGTCGGTTGGGTCACAATGGTCGCTTGAGCGTCGCAGGGGATCCAAGGGTCATTTGAGTCGCATGGGTAGCTTGTTTCATTGAGTCACAAGGGTCGTTTGAGTCGCATGGGTCGCTTGTGTCATTGAGTCGCAAGGGTCGTTTGAGTCGCATGGGTCGCTTGATATTATGCCCCTGGGTCGCTTGATATTATGCCTCATGGGTTGCTTAAGTCGCATGGATCAATTGAGTCGCATAAGTTACTTGAGTCTCAATGAGTCGGTTGAGTGTCGTAGAGGGTCCGAGGATCGTTTGAGTTGCCTGGGTCACAAGGGTCGATTGAGTCGCATGGGTCGCTTGAGTCAGGTAGAAGTGTAATGTATTCTTAATTGATCATTTTGTAGGTGGCGCCAAAGCGAAGATTGTGTATGAATTCAAGCACATGGACAGAATACAAAAGATCACCACCAAGTGTTATCCTCGCGAGACAATAAGGAAGCTGAGAGAAATCTTAGATGAATATGAGTTGCATTACTTCAAGAAGGAGTCACAATTTAGGAATTTATTCCATTTCCAATATGAGTCCACATTGGCAAAAGTTCAAATGTCTATCCTACTAAATCACTCCGTGATTGTACGGGACAAGAAAGAATTGTGGTTCGTCTTAAATGGTGTTCCCATCCGATACTCTATAGTGGAGCACGCTCTAATT
>CM071870.1:6452755-6467555 GCA_036759665.1 Gynandropsis gynandra
TTTCTACACCTTTTTACCTCCTAAACGTATTGACTACCTCAATGCTCTTACACCTTTCACCATTTGAGTCTTTATTTTATCAACCTCTAAAATACAATGAGTTTTCTGTTTATGAATGTCTTTGCTATCCTTGACTTCGCCCATACTCTACATATAAACTTGAATCTCGTTCTTCTCCGTGTGTTTTCCTAGATTACTCATCCTCTCAAAATGCATACCTATATCTTGAATCCCTTAAAAAACTTGTTGTTGTATAACGTAATGTTCAATTTCATGAACATATCTTTCCATACACCAATTTTTTCGCATACTTCTCACCACATGTGTTTTCTATTGATACCCCTTTTAGTGTCTGATGCACCATCAATCACACTCCTTCCTAATTTTGTCCCACAGTTTATGGCACCATCCTCCTCAGATCTATCCCCTCGATAGGATCCTTCACCTTCGATACCCATGGATATTGTGGAGACAGTTTGATACACGTCTTAGCGTCGAAATTCGGGATGAGTACAAAGAATCCATTAATCTTGATTTCTTTGAGTAGAATTCATCGTGTCAATAAGGTTGTTTTGACTGGCCTAAGGACACTCTTCAAGAAGTTCGTTCGTTCATGGTGTATGGAGGTGGATTATGAAGGAGGACCTCTTGACTGGCCGATCGGCTCTCTTCAAGATTTTTTTTTTTTTAGATTTTTTTTTTTTTTTGCGATAGTGGATGATGGAGGTTGATGGTTGTTATCGAAGTGTTTATGGTGGAGCGATGGACACCACAAGAGGTGTTGAAGCCTCTTGATACAGTCGGATAATGACTTCATTGTGCTCCAAACAAGTTGAAGTCATCGTGTTCTTGACACCGAATACAAAAAAATGGTTTATTACTTCAAATTTCAATTTCAATGTTACAAATGAAATGAAGTCCCTCATATAGGAGAGGCTTCATGTTAAAACAAGGGAAAAATGTAAAGGATGGATAACATATTGATATACTAGCCATTGGGAATATTTTATGGCCGTTGGGAATCTTTGGAACATGAAAGAAGATGATCAGATGAGATAAGATTGGCTTGAATGATTTCTTAGCCATTGGGGAGGATTTTCTAGCTGTTGGAAAGGATAAGGAAAGATCTTTATCTTTTACCTTTCATTATCCATATCGCATGAGCCCATCGGTTCTCGGTGGGTGGATTGAGGGACGATTCAATATAGAAGATCGATGTGATGTTTTTTAGTTGGGCTCGAATCATCCATTTGATTAAGAGTCTCTCATGCCTTCTTCACTATCTCCTCTGTACTGTTACGCAAGCTCCTTGTTAATCCATATGTGAATAAATCATGGGAATATTCTATTCGCTTGGCTCCTTGCGTTAGCTCCTCATTCATGTGACCCTCTTTTGGTTCCGCTCTAAGTATGATATCCTCATCATTTCCTCCCCCTTGTGTTGTGAGCATTCCATCCTCATAATGTTATCACCTCCATCTAAAGGGGATAGATCAGAACGTTAAATATTGTAGACACGTTATACTCACATGATAGTTCAAGGCGGGAGGCATGATTGCTGATCCGCTCTAGAATGCAAAGACCGTGTCCCCTTATGCTAGCTCCGAACTCCTCTTTTCGGTAAATATTTCTTGGCTCATGTGCATCCACGCCCAATATCCTTCGTGAAACACTATCTTTCTCCGCCCTTTGTTTGCTTGTTTGTTGTATTGTTTAGTCCTCTGCGTTATGTTTTCCCGAACTTTCTCGTGTAGCCTCTTTATAAGCTTGAATTTCTTCTCGCCATTCAAGTTGGATACCTCCTTGCTTGCTATAGCCGAGACGTCCAAGAGAGTGATAGGATTGAACCCATATATGACCTCAAATGACGAGTGCTTTGTGTTCGAGTGTTTTGTTTAATTGTAAGCAAACTCGGCGTGGGGTAGATAGTTAAGCTACTTTTTCGGGTACCGTCCAATGAATGATCATAGAAGGGTTGCTAGCATACGAATGACCAACTATGTTTAATCGTTAGTCTATGGATGAACGTGGTGGAGAACATGAGCTTTATCCCTCGCCTCCGCCAAAGTGGCCGCCAGAAACAACTCAAAAATTTGTTGTTGCGATCTGATACGATTGTGTTGGGTATATTATAGATGTGTATTATCTCTTTTAAGAAAAGATCCACAATATTGGTTGTGTCGTTGGTCTTTAAGCAAGGTACAAACTGCTTCATTTTAGAACACTTGCCAATAATAACAAAGGCATAATCTTTGTCTCGGATCTTTGGAAGTCTGAAAGTAAAGTCCATTGACAAATTAGTCCACAGATGAGTTGGAATAGGTAGAGGAAGATACCAATTGATCTGCCTCCTTTCCTCTCGATGTTCTGCTCTCTCTCTTGCTTTGTGCGTCTGTTGTTGTCTGTGTGTTGTCTGTTCTATCCGTAACTGATCTGCCTCCTTTGCCCCCTCGTGTGTCTTTCCTCTTCTTCTCTTTTACTTTTCTTGGTCGTGTGTCCTTTTTCCTTCATTCCCTTTGCTGGCCGGCTGGTTGTTTCTATTTTGCTCCAGCGTCATGTTTCCATTTTTTATTCAACGGTAGAAAGTTTATATTTTTGTTGCAGGCCGCTGGTGTTTCCATTTGCTTGCTCAATCCTGCCTCTTCTACAACAAGTTTCCATTTTAGATGAGCCGTATTCTTCCAAGTATTGATCCAGCCGAAGGTTTCCATTTTACTCCAGTGGCCCGCAAGTTTCCATTTTACTCTAGCTGTGTGTCCATGTGTGTTCCAGTCGGCTAGCTTCCATTTCTCTTTTTCGGTTTATGATTCTTGGATGCTGACCGTACATAGCTGAATAGATAATGGTTTTTCTTAGTTTTATGAAATTTGCTCGTGTTAGTGTCCGATATCTTCATTTTCTGCAAATACACGAGAAAACGCTAGAAGATGGCTAAATGATGCTAAATGATTGGTAAAGTCTAAATGAATTATTGAACTAACTATGAAAATGGACAAAAATACTATAACAAAATAGACGTTATCAAACTCCCCTAGAATTGAACCTTTGTTCGTCCTCAAGCAAAACTAAAATTAAGTGCAATGAGAGTTAGACAACAACCAGATACTAGCACAAGTAATTCGAAAAATCAGCCATCATGCACAACAACGCGTCACACGAACATATACCTAAACGTGCCTAGTTTAGACCTCTATCCACCGAAAGCCACTAGTCGTACAATCCTACACATATCCTAATTTCACTTAACTAAGCCACAGACAAAATGCAAGCGATCTCCATACTTATTCTCTTATGCTCATGTGAGATACCATTCTTAAGAAAATCATTTTTTCTTGTTTCTCTTTTTCTTTTTTCGGTTTCCACACATTTTTTCTTTGAAAATTTGAACTCGGCATCGGAGTTGAAGAGAACAACCTTCTATTTAGACCCAGGTTGCTGATTGGCACACTCATAAGGTTTTGTAATCTTAACAAAGTGAAGAGGTTGCCTCGTTGTAGATTTTTTCTTTTGATTAAACTATTATGATTACGCATCGACTCTAACCCTTAGGACGTAAGTGTGTGGAATTATAACGATAAAAGCAAATCAAAGAATGAACATTATACTTGGAGATATAAGTACTTGGGATTGAAACCTAGGGGACGGAATACAACTATAGGCTATGAATTCATGCACAAGTACTAGACTAATCGATATCTAGAGGTATTTTTCAGCAAGCCTAGTCTTTTGTTCCCGATTCGACAAAGTTGCACAAAGATGGATAAAGTTCAAAATTTTGCACTAGATATCCGTCAGTCTAATCCTAACGAAAATAACATAAATGCTTAAAATAAAACAAACAACTAAGCATTTAATTCTAATCAGAATCATAACACTCGAAGAGTATCCCCCTAGACTTGAACGAAACAACATCCAAGTGTTCAAAACCTAAGAGAAGGACTCACATGCAAAAACTCGGGAGAAAATAAAGAGGGTAAGAACGTGTGTACATGTGTGTGTGATTGTTGTCCCGAGTTGATGCAGATGGGTATATGTGTCTCTATTTTGTTGTGGATGATGTCGAAGTGAAAAACCTGTATAAAAAAGTCACACAATCCGAAATAGAGAGTACGATACATCAAGGCTGCTAGTAGAATGCATGCATGTGAAAAGATGAAGGGTTGCGTTCTAAAAACTTAAAAGAAATAAATAAAAGGATACAGAGCTCGGGTTGTCCCCCAAGTAGCGTTTGTTTAAGGTCATGAGCCTGACCAAGATGCGTTACTAATCAGGTGAACGTCCTCATCGTCATCGTGTGTGTAGCGTCTAGCGTGCATAGGATGCCCATTCAAGTATAGCACACATATCGGTTGGTCTCCTTAGACAATCAATCATATCCTCCCTAAGCTCGGTTGTGTTGTTCCTTATGTTTAGGGCCCGATTGTGCAGTCCAATACCTTGATCGTGTTGTCCACAAGTCCGGTTTGCACTCTATGAAATCGGTTGGGCGTTCATCTCTCATTTCTTTCAAAGTTTTTCAGATTTTGTTGGTGCGTGAGCCCTTGTGGTGAATGCTTCATCTTCACCTTGGGGGGCTTTTCGATGCTCCAATTGGGTGTTGGGCGTTTGGTGTGGTTTCTCGGTGTCTTGGGAATGTTTATGTATTGATCTGCATCGCATGTAACTAGAATCTGCTTGGGTCATGTTGAAGTTCAAGGACTGTTCTGCAACGTTTTCTTGGTCAAAATTCAAGTCCACTCGAGCCATACTCATGTGTGGGTGATATAGACACTACTCTTGGATTGACTAATCTGAGTCTCCTCCATTAGTTTGAATTTTGTTCCATTGTGTTCGGGACACGATCTGCTGCGCTCGAGCCGCGAGAAATTCTGCCTAAATCTCATTTAACTTGTCTTTGGTGACTTCCTCCTAATGTACTTCATTCAGCAGCTTTGTATAGTATGTTACGTCGTTTGAATCTTTATATACCTCTTTTCCAGCGTCTAAGAGAGCCATCTCAAGGGAATCCATAATCTGAACTCTTCAAGAACCTCCTCGGCTAGTTTCTCTAGGAAGTCGATTAAAACATTGAATCCACCATACACGGCTGCTTGAATGTGTCGTTTAGATTAAACTGCAGTTCTTTGTCACCAAACTTCAGTGTTAGTCGTCCTTTCGCACAATGTATGATTGTTTTTGCAGTCTTTAGAACGGTCTTCCAAGGATGATCGGGATTTTGTTATTTTCATCCATGTCTAAGATTACGAAATCAACCGGAACGAAGAACTTTTCGACTTGTAATGGTACGTCTTCCAGCAAGCCCTCGGGGATTCTCACGCTTTGATCAGCCATAGTAAGTGCCATTCGCGTAGGTTGAAGATCCATTCTGTCTCTAAGATCCAATTTCTCGTATAATGACAACGGTAGCGCTTACTCCGACATCGATGAGTGCATGGTTAATGTCATAATCACCTATTTTTCAAGGGATCACGAATATCGCTGGATCGGGAATCTTCTTTGGTAGATTTGGTTGCAGCATTGAATTTGTTACCATTACGGTCTCTATCTCCATGACTTGTTTGTTCGCAAGCACATCTTTCAAGAACTTAGCGTATGAAGGTATCTTCTTCAATGCTTTTTGGAATGGAATGGTGATGTGCATCTTCTTCAACATTTTCAGAAAACTTAGCAAATTGGGCATCATCGTTCTTTTTTGCATTGATATTAGGGAAACGACAAAGGAGGCGGTCTTGGATCGAACTTTACGTATTTCGGCTCCTCCTCCTCTTTGGGTTTCTTCTTGTGCTCTTCAACGTTACTGGCCTTTTCCACTACTACACTAGACGTTTCACCCTTTTCAAATTTTGAAGGAGTGGGAGTGGGCTCCATTTTCTTGTGTTGACGTTGTGGAAACGACAAAGGAGGCGGCCTCGGGGCTGGTTTTATAAACTTTGGCACCTCTTCCTCATCGGGCTTCTCCTTAAACTTGTTGACAGCCATTTCTGCTACTATAATAGATACTTCACCCTTTCAAATGTCTAAGGAGTGGGCTGATCCACTATCTTACCATTTCTTAGATAAATAACATTAACGTGCTCACGGGGATTCGCTTCCGGCCTTCCCGGTAGAACTCCTTGCGGCTTAGAGGAGTTCGCAGCAAGTTGTGCAACCTGATTGTCTAAGATCTTTAGGTGCGTTTGAATTCCTAGAACCTACTTCTTTAGATTGTCATGATCCGCTCTCATCCCTCTAAGTTCGATGTATTGATCTTTCTGTCCTTGTAAGATTTGAGCCAGTATAGACGTAATATCGATGTTAGCTTCTTGTTACGGAGGAAGGGCGCACGTGACTGATAATTCTGAGTTTGGGGATGTGTTCATGGCTAAAAGTTTTGGTTTCTTTGCATCACTTGTGGGTGAAAGATTCCCGATAGCTGTTGTGCGTTTAATGCACCGTCGGAGTTCTTGTAGGAGAAGTTTAGGTGATTTCTCCATCCGGGATTATACATGTTTCACAAGGGCTGATTGTTAATCACGTAGTTTACCTTCTCATACCCTTGAACTCCTGGATCCTCTGATTGCTCTGAATAATATGGACGATGTGATTCAGACAGAAGATCGCAAATCCCCATGACTTGGTCTTTCACTTCGGCTAAATCGGTGTATAGAGTATATGCTTCGTTCATATGAGCCACCCTTGCTCGAGTGTTGCGGCTTTATTCTCCAGCAGCGTTGTTTCCTTTACAGGCCATACGATCAATTAAGTCTTCGATCTGTGGAAACATGAGGTTACTTAAGGAACCTGCAGCTGCGACTATGATAAGGATCCTCGTGTTATCCACGAGTCATTGTAGAAAATTGTGTATGAGATAACTCTGATCCATGCAGTGATGTGGGAAAAGGCATTTATAACCTTTGAAACATTCCCACGCTTCGTATAAACTCTCAGCTGCTCCTTGAACGAATGTGTTAATCTGATTTTTAACAAGCCGAGCTTTTCTCTGAGGGAAGAATCGTGTCATGAACTTTTCTTCCAGTTGTTCCCATGATCGTATAGAATTCACCGGTTGGGAATATAACCAATCTTTTGTCTTATCTTTCACTGAGAATGGAAAGGTAGCCAACATGATGTCTTCATTCGAAACTCCTCCTCCCACTCTAGTTGTTTGGCAAAGCATCTTGAAATCGGTAAGATGCTGATTTGGATCCTCGGCGGGACTCCCTCTGAATTTTGTATTGCCAAGCATTTGAATGGATGCTGATTGTAATTCCATGTGAGTGTCCTTACTAGTGATGCATGAAAAGAGTTGTGTATGTCCAGGAATCGTGTACATCCCATAGGTTAACGCGGTTGGAATTTGTGGCGCAACAAGATGTGGTGTGTTTGGATCAATGTGTTCCGCCATCTGTTCTTCTTCGCTCTTGTGCAATAAAGTACCTCACGCAATAAAAACACAAGATTTGGTTAGGCTCCGAGAGATAAAAAAAATTGACTAAAAAAGAAAGAAAACAAAAGAAAGAATACGAAAAACAAATAAAGACTCCAGAAAAAACTATGTCCTAATTCAAAAGTATCCTAACTCTAAATTCGTAATCAATTTCCTGGAAACGGCGTCAAAAACTTGATGTGGTTAACCTTAAGTAATAAATACCTAGACTAACGTTTCCGCAAGAATACAGATCGTGTAGTACCAAGATTACACTCTAGGGAAATTGATGCAACTATAAAGCTAATGAACTAATGAATATGATGTGTGAATCAATTGAGTTAATTTCAAAGTAAAGACTAAACTACTCTAAACAGTGATAAACTCAATAAACCAAATACCATAGGTTTCGAGAGATACATGATCATGCAATGAAGTGCTAACAATATCATGGTAATAGATATCATTACGTATTCGGAGAATTCAAGCTCTTTCCTAGGGAATGACTCACCTGATGCCTAAACCCACTATCTAGCATGCGTACTACCAGTCTCCCAGTTGTGTAATCTCACCGACCAGATGCATTAAGACCGTTATCCTAATTCCTAAGTTCAATTAATCAACCGGCCAAGGTTGTAAGTCAATTGAGACCTCAAATCATGGCTATGTTACAAAATCTAATTCTTCACCCAATGCAATCAGACTTTTATAATCATTCATTCAAGCTACCAACAAGAATAAAATCATTAAGAACATCTAATCAATCGAAAAACAATCAAATATTATAACCACACATTAAGCATATAATTTAATTAGATATCGACAAAACTCTAACTTGTGACTATGGAACTACTCGGACATGGGTTCCAAACATAAAATACGAATTAAAACTACCTTAAACATAGATATAGAACAAGATCCCTCTCTATTCTAATACTGTAGTCTTCAATAGTTCCTCTGCGTTTCGAGTTTGTCACCCCATCTCTACCCTCGCATACGTCCTGCTCTCACGTTCTCTCTATTGTGTATTGTTGTGTGTGTAGTGTCTGTTATGTCTGAAATTGATCTTGTCCTCTTGATCCCTTAGTCTTTCTTTCCTATTCTCTTTTTTTCCTTTTCTTCTTCTTTCCTCTTTGGTCATTCTTTGTCCCCTCATGCCTCTTTCCTCTTCTTCTCTTTTCCTTTTCTTGGTCGTGTGTCCTTTTCCTTCATTCCTTTTTCTGGCCAGCTGGTTTTTTCTATTTTGCTCCAGTGATATTGTTTCCATTTTGCTTCAGCAGTAGAAAGTTTACATTTTTGTTGCAGGCGGCTGGTGTTTCCATTTGCTTCCTCGCTGTGCTGCCTCTTCTGCTCCAGCAAGTCTTCATTTTAGGTGAGTCGTGTTCTTCCAAGTATTGCTCCAGCCGAAGGATTCCATTTTACTCCAGCGGCCAGCAAGTTTCAATTTTACTTTAGTCGTGTGTCCATGTGTGTTCTAGCTGGCTAGCTTCCATTTCTCTTCTTTGGTTTCTGATTCTTGGATGCTGACCGTGCATAGCTGAATGAATAATGGTTTTGCTTAGTTTTATGACATTTGCTCGTGTTAGTGTCTGATATCTTTATTTCCTGCAAATACACGAGAAAACGCTAGAAGATGGCTAAATGATGCTTAATGCTTAGTATAGTCTAAATGAATGATTAAACTAACTATGAAAATGGACGAAAATACTATAAAAAATAGACGTTATCAGTGACTCCACTTAACTTTTTGCTGAAATACGCCACAGATCGTCGTTCTTGAACTAGGACCACTCTGATGCTGAGCCTTGAGGCGTCACATTCCACTTTGAATGTATTTTTTAAGTTAGATAGTTTAATGATAGGCACGGTGGTGAGACTTTCCTTTAGTGTTTTGAACGCTTTAGTCTGTGCATCTCCCTTTTCGGAGGCCTTGTCCTTTTTGATAAACGCATTGAGGGGTGCGACTATGTTGCTGATGTCCTTCACGAACCTGCGATATAAACTTGGTAGCCCATGACATGAAAACTTCTTACGTGTGCAACAGTGGTCGGTGTGGGTCATTTTGATATGGCCTTGATTTCTTCCTCGTCTACACGTAGGCCCTGTGAACTTACAACAAAACCTAGAAAACAATCTCATTAGTGCAAAATGAGAGTTTTGTGTATTGTTGTTACTTTGGAGTGTTTCTATCACTTGCTCAAGATGCCACTATATGTTGACTAAGAGACTTATTGTAAACAAGTTTATCATCAAAGTAAACAACAACGGATTTACTGATGTGAGCTCTTAGAACATGGTTCGTACCTCATAAAGGTGTTGGGGACATTGGAAAGCACACAAGACATGACAATACACTCGTACAACCCTTGCTTAGTTTTGATATTGTATTTCATTCGTCACTTTGGTGATATCCGCTCTTGAGGTCAATTTTTAAGAAGATCGTTGCCCACTTAGATCGTCAAGTATGTCGTCAAACCGCATGTTAAAATGTCAGTATTTGATCATGATGTTGTTGATCGCCCGACAGTCGATGCACGTCCTCCAAGTCCCATCTTTCTTTGGTACAAATAGTATGGGAACAACGCATGTACTTAAGCTTTTTCGGATGTAGCCAGTCTTTCTATTAGCTCTTGAACTTACCATTGTAACTCCTTCGTCTCATCAGGGTTAATGCGTTATGCTGGTCAGTTTGGAAATGTGGATCTGGGGATGAGGTTGATCTAATGTTCTATGCCTCGTATAAGTGGCAGTTCGACTTGTATCTCCTCTGGAAACAAGTCGCAATATTCGTCCAGTATGTTGGTGATCTTTGGGGATACTTCATTGTACCTTGGTCTATCAAGACATCTTTGTAAACCATTAGTAATACCGAGCTTTTGTTACTCAAAGCCTTATAAACCACACTAGCTTTAATATAAAGATTTAATTTTGGTTTGTCCTCACGATTTAACTTCAATTGCATTTCATGTACATATGAAGGACTAAGATGTGCTAGTATTACATTCCTTTTGTTCATGACGAAAGAATAGAAATTTTTTTCTTCCATCATGCATTACCTCGCAGTCAAATTGCCATGGCCCCCTAGTAGGATATGTCCTACTTGCATTGGTACGGTGTCACAAAGTAATACATCATGGTACTTGCATATGTTTAAGGGCACACTTATTTGCTTGGTTTCAACCCTAAATTTTTCACCATATAGAAGCTTGTAACATTAGAACAAAAACTGCTATTTATGACAAAATCCACATACCTTATCTTTGACGAGATATTTTGTGTGGAAGATCATCCCATATTGGTTGTCTCTTTAGGGTTAACCATTGTGCTCAAAATTCATCGTGTTATGAGTAGTTCTCCATTTTCTGGATACTTGATCTCATTACTTTCATCATCATTCGGTTCTTTCTCATGTGCAGACTCGTATTCATCCCAATCAACGAGGATCATGACACGCAGACTGGGGCAGTCTCATGCCATGTGCCATATTCTCTTGCACGTAAAGCATACATGCTCACGAGTATGAATTGATATCGAAAATATTAACTTGTTACCTTCTCCTTTCACATCCCTCACTGTCTTGGGAGCTTTAAAAATGAAACGGTCATCCATTCTTGATTTCTCAGGTATTCTTGAGGGTTGTCCGACCGACCATGTGGGTTGTGTCCTTCCCTGATTTGTCACTTGCTTACTCTTAATATGCTGCTCAATTTGAATCAAAAAATGCAATATATCTTGCAAATCATGGTAGTATTATTGTTCTAACTTTTTAGGAATTCGTTCATTCAATCCATCTAAAATTTGAGCCATAACGGTTTCTTTATCTTTGTCAATTTTTAGTATATTGCGAAGATGCTCAAATTCGTCGTACTATTCTTCGACGGTTTTACTTTCTTGGTTTAGTTTTCTATATCTATGTTGTAATTCCCTATGGACGTGTGGGAGGATGTACCTTTTGCACATGAGGGCTTTCATTTCTCCTCATGTTAAAATTTGTTCAAGTCGTGTACGGCGTTAAGTGCTTACCTCTCGATCTCACCAAGTGAATGCATTGTCTGTGAGTTGAGCTGCGATGTACTGCATCTTGTTGCGCTCCGTATACCAGTACCACTCAAAAATATTGTTCATCTGCCTCTCTGAATCGAGATCGGCTTCCAGGTTAACACGTCCAGCTAATATAGGTGGTTTTAATTTTAAACTAATTCTGACGTGTTAATATCATTGTCTCTGAAATGGTTCCTCGTCAAAATATTTATCCTTATAGATGATGCGGTGTCGCCTTGGTCATATTGACAACTCTTCATCTGGCTTCTCATTATCATGTCGAGTGATCATCTCGTTTTTGTACACGATTCTCGCATGATTTTAAAGAAATTTATGATGATAGTTGTGATGTTTACGTGTGATTTTGTATCTGTTTTACTTGTTTCTGTGTTTTCATGTTCTTATTGGTATTAATGCATATTTGTTTCGTTTCAGAGCTAAGGAACATACACGAGACAAATACGACCATTGAAGACCACAACGGATCAAACGGGATGAGAAATGGACAAGTCTTGGCCGAGCACACAACTCAGCACGACCGAGCATGCATCAAAGGACACAGCCCGGTCGAGCATGATCAAGTGAATGACCGAACACTCATCTGTTACCATGTGCACGACCGGGCATGGTAAGATGCACGGTCGGGATCCTTTATGGCATTTTATGCCCGAGATTTGTGCACGACCCGGGCACACATCATGCACGGTCGAGCACTCTCTTGGTGAAGGTAGCACGGTTGGGCGTCCTTTGGTGCACGGTCGGGCATTTCACACAATTTCACCCCGAAGACTTCTGCACGGGCAGGGCATGCCAAGTGCACGGTCGGATACCCTCCTTTGGAAGCAGCACGGTCGGGCGTTCCAAGCAGCACGGTTGGGCAACAAGGAAAATTTTAGGTCTATATACACGGGATGAAGCATGCCCGACCGGGCATGACATACAGCACAGTCGAGCATAACTTAGTATAACGGCCTATGGGCGATTTTGGTAGAAATGAGTCGGCTAAGGGCTTAAGTTTGAAGGAATAAAACGTCAAGGACAGAGGGCATTCAACAATGATCAATCATCCATAATCCATTATCCTTTCTTCATCATTCACACAGCAATCGTCCATCCATCCAAGAGCCCTCTTGACGGGAGACACACAAGGAGCAGGAATTGATTCGGGATTACACTCGTTTGATTTTTCTATACTCCTTACGCTACTTATTTCATTTATGTTGTTTAGACTCATGACCGAGTAGTAGATTTGTTCTAGGAGAAGGGATTAGCCCATGGCTTTCTCGAAACCCTCTTTGATTTATTTACGAATGCATTTCCCTGTTTTGTTTATCTATTATTTGTTTGAGCACTTAATGTCTTGTGTTTACAAAGGCCACGTAGATGCATGTGTTATGGATTAGGAGAAGGACCGAAAGGAGAATTCTAGTCCTAGAAGATCAGGCTTAGAACAATCGAGACTAGGTCACGAAAGTAGGATAGTATTGGTTGAGGGTTAATCGGATAAATTATAGATCGTATTAGGGTTTAGTTAGGGTGTCAGCCACGAAAGTAGAGGATGAATCAATTGAATCACGTTTCTATGCCTTCAGAGAGGGTAAGATCTACATTAGGATCGTCCGTCTTAGATATCTTGATAGAAAACACATGATTAGATAGATCGAAGGTAGGTTTCAAAAGCTAACGGTGAAACCGTATCCTAGAACGTTTGTCTCTTTGTTAGGAACTCGTTAGTCCACTGCATTATCATATTTGCATCTCATAGCCCTTATTTCATCGCAGCAAGCATTTATTCTAGTTTGATTCTTAGACCGTGTTGCATTAGTCCCTGTGGGATAGACATCTAAGTTACTACACACGTGTCGTACACTTGCGGGTAGTTTTAGGTTAACTTGTTTAACTTGACACGCATCATCGAGGTGGTGCTCGACGTTCTCGTCGTCTAGGTTGAGGATATAGTTGTTTTGATTTTTCCATGACATTTTCTTTAATCACAGGTGCATCACATTCAAGTTGTCTTTGTTCTTCTTCATGGTGATTCATTCTCGACTCCATTCGTTAGAGCATTTGCATGATCGCGTCGAGTTGGTTGTTACGTGCAGAATTTTCTCCTTGTTCGACCATCTTCTCTAGTTTTTTAACAATAAATAAAACAAAGAAAGGATTAGTATACTAAAACGAATCATCATTTTGATTAAGAGTCTCCCATGCCTCCTTCACTATTTACTCTGCATTGTTACACAAGCTATTTGCTCGTCCACGTGTGAGTAGGTCGTGAGAAGTAGGGGTGGGCGTTTGGGGTTTCGGGACGGGTTCCTCGGGTTCGGGTTGGGTTCGGGTTCCTCGGGTTCTAAAAAATTGAACCCATAAAAACCCATTTGGTTTTCGGGATGGGTTCCTCGGGTTTCGGGTTGGGTTCGGGTTGTTCGGGTTCTGAAATATTGAACCCAGAAAAACCCGAATTGTATTCGGGTTCATTCGGGTTCTTCGGGTTTTTCGGATTTTCAATGGTTAATTCGAGTTTTCAATGATTAATTTGGGTTTAAAACGCGTTTTCGGTTCTAAATTTAACATACAACAAATTAAAAAAAATACAATGCTCTAAAACTCCATAAACAACATGTCTTATTCTATAATTAATTGTGATAACATTGACTCTATATAATTCTCCGCAAAATCTATTTTTCATTCACGTATGAAATATCTTGCTTTAGATTATCACCTTATTCGGAGTCAGATCCAAAATAGTCCTTTTCATGTTAATCATGTTAGTTCTGATGGTCAACTTGCTAACCTAGTCAGAAACTTCTACCTGGAACGTTGATTTTTTTGTTATGCAGTCAAGATATGACCCACCTATCGTAATCCATCTATAGAGAATATATAGGTGAATATAATCAAAAGATATAATTATAAATTAGTCTTTTATTAGATTAACCTTAATTGTCTTTATGTGTAAAATATGCATTACTCTAATCATAATAAATCACCTTTTAATCTATTATTTTATATGTTAGTTTCAATAAAATACAAATAGATTTTGAAAAATTAGGACACAATTGAAAGATTTTCAAAATGTTAAATATCTTTTTTTATTCTCATTTCATTATTTCTATTTTTAATTTTTAAAAATACTAAACATCGAAACTAAACTCTAAATCCAATTTTAATTATATATATATAGTCCTAAAGGATTCGTATATGAGATTTTGAATAATTGACATATTGATTCTTAAATATTGTAAACGAAAATTATAGTACAATGGAAGTGTTTTAATAAAATTAACTGTATATATATATATATATATATATATATATATATGTTTAAATATATCATAATTAGATATATGTTTT